>JBBBDQ010001267.1:0-80000 GCA_037127315.1 Ascarosepion bandense | reverse complement strand
AGATAGATAGATAGATAGATAGATAGATAAGCAGGAAAGAATAAAACAGATAGATAGATAGATAGATAGATAGATAGATAGATAGATAGATAGATAGATAAGCAGGAAGAATAAAACAGATAGATAGATAGATAGATAGATAGATAGATAGATAGATAGATAAACAGGAAGAATAAAACAGATAGATAGATAGATAGATAGATAGATAGATAGATAGATAGATAGATAAGCAGGAAGAATAAAACAGATAGATAGATAGATAGATAGATAGATAGATAGATAGATAGATAGATAGATAGATAGATAAGCAGGAAGAATAAAGTAGATAGATAGATAGATAGATAGATAGATAAGCAGGAAGAATAAACAGATAGATAGATAGATAGATAGATAGATAAGCAGGAAGAATAAAACAGATAGATAGATAGATAGATAGATAGATAGATAGATAGATAGATAGATAGATAGATAGATAGATAGATAGATACGCATTTATTGAATTAATTTGAGGAACACGAATAATGTCTTCCTAGGATCTTTCACACTTTCCCTGATCACGTATACGTCATCTCTTGGCGTAGTTTTTCCTCTTCCCACCGCATTCTATTTTACGTTTTGGACTGAGATAGATAGATAGATAGATAGATAGATAGATAGATAGATAGATAGATAGAAAAAGTGTGACATAATACGATAGATATGAACATACTGATAAAGATAGATAGATAGATAGATAGATAGATAGATAGATAATGAACAGAGATACACCATTGGATCTTTCACATTTTCCATGAAAACGTGTACGTCGCCTCTTGTCGCTGTTTTTCTCTTTCGATCACATTTTCCTTTATATTTTGGACTGATTGATCCAGTTTGTTTCGCCTTGATGACATCACTGTTTGTTAGAAAACTGATATCAACAATATACGTGATCTTTCGGTAAGGCTTGCAGCGTGACGATTTTCGTATTTTTTTCTTGGAGTAACGTCCATCGCAGATAATGGCTGTAGAACAATTAATCGACAGTCGATAAAATAGTGTCTGGGCATCATCATTAAAATCTGATGCAATCACAGATGACGCAACATTATTCAAAGCCAAACAAATTTCATCATACTCCCCGAAAATAGATTCACATTGCTGCACACCAATGCAAATGATCTAATCTGAGGAAAAAACAGAAATCGATTCCACCCTGTAACTCCAGTGGGTCTAAAACTGACCGTATGTTGAAAGAAAGGAAGCTAAAACATTTATTTCAATTAATTTGCACAATGGTGTAAGATTATCAATAAACCAAACTCCATGTAAAGTGCAACTGAACGTAAAAGAAACACGTTCATTTCATGAATAAGCCTGGCGTTAAATGATCCATTACTAATGTGTTTTTCTCTATAAACATGCATCGTAAGTCGATTTGCTAAAGAATTTCATTGAAAATCATAAGGATAATCAATTAAAACAAATCGTTGCTAACATAATATGACTATATAATGTAAATTCAAGAAAGAAACTGTCACGTAATTACAGTATTACTGACAGAGTAAGGCTAAATGCATAATATTATTCAAGAATCTATATGACATATTTAAAAGTCTACCACTCGTTCACACTTGAAATATTGCTGACACATATGACCCGGTGTTTCTGCTTTTTATCCAGAGCCCTTTGATAAAATCCAAAGACAAATCAGCAATGTTATTGGTGCTGATCTAGCATATTGGTTTCTGTCTCTTTCCTACCGCTGTAAAGTTGCCTGTTATTATTTTTTCTATAAATATTTTCGCGATAATTGTTCAGATGGTAGCAAGATATTTAATTTAAGAACTGTATTGGCGTCGAAACATCAGCAATTTACAGTTGTGTTGGCTAGATGTTGCTGTAAATACTGTGCTAACAATTTCTTTTCTGGTACTTCTGGCTTCTAGAAATCAATTCCAGTTCGATACCCTCCGGCCTACTTTAATCTTCGCAAATTGAAAAGTATTTCGTTTTCTTCTGTACTTTCTTTGTTCTCTCTCCTTAAGGTTCCTCTTTGTAACGCTTCCATACCATGTAATTCCCTGCGTCTTTGAGGATTTAATACCTTGCTTGTGTGAACTGATAGATAGATAGATAGATAGATAGATAGATAGATAGATAAGGAACAGACTGAGATAGATAGATAGATAGATAGATAGATAGATAGATAGATAGATAGATAGATAGATAAGGAACAAGACTGAGATAGATAGATAGATAGATAGATAGATAGATAGATAGATAGATAGATAGATAGATAGATAAGGAAGAAACTGAGATAGATAGATAGATAGATAGATAGATAGATAGATAGATAAGGAACAAACTGAGATAGATAGATAGATAGATAGATAGATTATATAAATAATATTTTATATGATAGATAGATAGTATATAATATATATATATATATATATATATAATATTTTATATGATAAATAGATAGTATTTAATATATATATATATATATATATATATATATATATATTAAAAAAGGATTAATTCAAAGATGTTGAATAGCCATTTCGATATGAAGATCCCCACGGGGGACGACACATCACCTCAGCAAAAGAAAAAACCTTTCAGAAACTGGAGCAAAATTAGTCTACTTTTCCTTTTTAAATAGATTGCAAAGAAATTAAAAAATAAATAATAAAATAAAATAAAATAAAATAAAATAAAAATAAAAATAAAATAAAGGGAAAGAAAAAGAAAAAGAAAACGAAAAAGAAAAAGAAAAAGGTAGAATAAAATCAAATAAATAAGAAAAGAAAAAAATGACATCGTCTGGGTTCGCAAAAAAAAGGGAGAATGTAACTAAAAATTAACAGACAGACGCGTTAAATCGACGTCCGTTTAGGCAACACGGAAAAAAGGTGGTAAGAGAGATAAAAGAAGGAAGGGAGGGTAAAAGAAAGAAACTAAAGAAAAAATTTTTTTTTAAATATTACAGATAGATAGATAGATAGATAGATAAGAGAAGAATAAAACAGATAGATAGATAGATAGATAGATAGATAGATAGATAGATAGATAGATAGATAGATAGATAGATAAGCAGGAAGAATAAAACAGATAGATAGATAGATAGATAGATAGATAGATAGATAGATAGATAGATAAGCAGGAAGAATAAAACAGATAGATAGATAGATAGATAGATAGATAGATAAGCAGGAAGAATAAAACAGATAGATAGATAGATAGATAGATAGATAGATAAGCAGGAAGAATAAAACAGATAGATAGATAGATAGATAGATAGATAGATAGATAGATAGATAGATAGATAAGCAGGAAGAATAAAACAGATAGATAGATAGATAGATAGATAGATAGATAGATAGATAGATAGATAGATAGATAGATAGATAGACCATTGTGCAAATTAATTTGAGGAAAACGAATAATGTCTTCCTAGGATCTTTCACACTTTCCCTGATCACGTATACGTCATTCTTTGGCGTAGTTTTTCCTCTTCCTGACCGCATTCTATTTTACGTTTTGGACTGAGATAGATAGATAGATAGATAGATAGATAGATAGATAGATAAGCAGGAAGAATAAAACAGATAGATAGATAGATAGATAGATAGATAGATAGATAGATAAGCAGGAAGAATAAAACAGATAGATAGATAGATAGATAGATAGATAGATAGATAGATAGATAGATAGATAAGCAGGAAGAATAAAATAGATAGATAGATAGATAGATAGATAGATAGATAGATAAGCAGGAAGAATAAAACAGATAGATAGATAGATAGATAGATAGATAAGCAGGAAGAATAAAACAGATAGATAGATAGATAGATAGATAGATAGATAGATAGATAGATAAGCAGGAAGAATAAAACAGATAGATAGATAGATAGATAGATAGATAGATAGATAGATAGATAGATAAGCAGGAAGAATAAAACAGATAGATAGATAGATAGATAGATAGATAGATAGATAGATAGATAAGCAGGAAGAATAAAACAGATAGATAGATAGATAGATAGATAGATAGATAGATAGATAGATAGATAGATAGATAGATAGATAAGCAGGAAGAATAAAACAGATAGATAGATAGATAGATAGATAAATAGATAGATAAGCAGGAAGAATAAAACAGATAGATAGATAGATAGATAGATAGATAGATAGATAGATAAGCAGGAAGAATAAAACAGATAGATAGATAGATAGATAGATAGATAGATAGATAGATAGATAGATAGATAGATAGATAGAAACCATTGTGCAAATTAATTTGAGGAAAACGAATAATGTCTTCCTAGGATCTTTCACACTTTCCCTGATCACGTATACGTCATCTCTTGGCGTAGTTTTTCCTCTTCCGACCGCATTCTATTTTACGTTTTGGACTGAGATAGATAGATAGATAGATAGATAGATAGATAGATAGATAGATAACAGGAAGAATAAAACAGATAGATAGATAGATAGATAGATAGATAGATAGATAGATAGATAGATAAGCAGGAAGAATAAAACAGATAGATAGATAGATAGATAGATAGATAGATAGATAGATAGATAGATAGATAGATAGATAAGCAGGAAGAATAAAACAGATAGATAGATAGATAGATAGATAGATAGATAAGCAGGAAGAATAAAACAGATAGATAGATAGATAGATAAGCAGGAAGAATAAAACAGATAGATAGATAGATAGATAGATAGATAGATAGATAGATAGATAGATAGATAGATAGATAGATACGCCATTGTGCAAATTAATTTGAGGAACACGAATAATGTCTTCCTAGGATCTTTCACACTTTCCCTGATCACGTATACGTCATCTCTTGGCGTAGTTTTTCCTCTTCCGACCGCATTCTATTTTACGTTTTGGACTGAGATAGATAGATAGATAGATAGATAGATAGATAGATAGATAGATAGATAGATAGATAAGCAGGAAGAATAAAACAGATAGATAGATAGATAGATAGATAGATAGATAGATAGATAGATAGATAGATAAGCAGGAAGAATAAAACAGATAGATAGATAGATAGATAGATAGATAGATAGAACAGGAAGAATAAAACAGATAGATAGATAGATAGATAGATAGATAGATAGATAGATAGATAGATAGATAAGCAGGAAGAATAAAACAGATAGATAGATAGATAGATAGATAGATAGATAGATAGATAGATAGCAGGAAGAATAAAACAGATAGATAGATAGATAGATAGATAGATAAGCAGGAAGAATAAAACAGATAGATAGATAGATAGATAGATAGATAGATAGATAGATAGATAAGCAGGAAGAATAAAACAGATAGATAGATAGATAGATAGATAGATAGATAGATAGATAAGCAGGAAGAATAAAACAGATAGATAGATAGATAGATAGATAGATAGATAGATAGATAGATAGATAAGCAGGAAGAATAAAACAGATAGATAGATAGATAGATAGATAGATAGATAAGCAGGAAGAATAAAACAGATAGATAGATAGATAGATAGATAGATAGATAGATAGATAGATACGCCATTGTGCAAATTAATTTGAGGAACACGAATAATGTCTTCCTAGGATCTTTCACACTTTCCCTGATCACGTATACGTCATCTCTTGGCGTAGTTTTTCCTCTTCCCACCGCATTCTATTTTACGTTTTGGACTGAGATAGATAGATAGATAGATAGATAGATAGATAGATAGATAGATAGATAGATAGATAGAAAAAGTGTGACATAATACGATAGATATGAACATACTGATAAAGATAGATAGATAGATAGATAGATAGATAGATAATGAACAGAGATACACCATTGGATCTTTCACATTTTCCATGAAAACGTGTACGTCGCCTCTTGTCGCTGTTTTTCTCTTTCGATCACATTTTCCTTTATATTTTGGACTGATTGATCCAGTTTGTTTCGCCTTGATGACATCACTGTTTGTTAGAAAACTGATATCAACAATATACGTGATCTTTCGGTAAGGCTTGCAGCGTGACGATTTTCGTATTTTTTTCTTGGAGTAACGTCCATCGCAGATAATGGCTGTAGAACAATTAATCGACAGTCGATAAAATAGTGTCTGGGCATCATCATTAAAATCTGATGCAATCACAGATGACGCAACATTATTCAAAGCCAAACAAATTTCATCATACTCCCCGAAAATAGATTCACATTGCTGCACACCAATGCAAATGATCTAATCTGAGGAAAAAACAGAAATCGATTCCACCCTGTAACTCCAGTGGGTCTAAAACTGACCGTATGTTGAAAGAAAGGAAGCTAAAACATTTATTTCAATTAATTTGCACAATGGTGTAAGATTATCAATAAACCAAACTCCATGTAAAGTGCAACTGAACGTAAAAGAAACACGTTCATTTCATGAATAAGCCTGGCGTTAAATGATCCATTACTAATGTGTTTTTCTCTATAAACATGCATCGTAAGTCGATTTGCTAAAGAATTTCATTGAAAATCATAAGGATAATCAATTAAAACAAATCGTTGCTAACATAATATGACTATATAATGTAAATTCAAGAAAGAAACTGTCACGTAATTACAGTATTACTGACAGAGTAAGGCTAAATGCATAATATTATTCAAGAATCTATATGACATATTTAAAAGTCTACCACTCGTTCACACTTGAAATATTGCTGACACATATGACCCGGTGTTTCTGCTTTTTATCCAGAGCCCTTTGATAAAATCCAAAGACAAATCAGCAATGTTATTGGTGCTGATCTAGCATATTGGTTTCTGTCTCTTTCCTACCGCTGTAAAGTTGCCTGTTATTATTTTTTCTATAAATATTTTCGCGATAATTGTTCAGATGGTAGCAAGATATTTAATTTAAGAACTGTATTGGCGTCGAAACATCAGCAATTTACAGTTGTGTTGGCTAGATGTTGCTGTAAATACTGTGCTAACAATTTCTTTTCTGGTACTTCTGGCTTCTAGAAATCAATTCCAGTTCGATACCCTCCGGCCTACTTTAATCTTCGCAAATTGAAAAGTATTTCGTTTTCTTCTGTACTTTCTTTGTTCTCTCTCCTTAAGGTTCCTCTTTGTAACGCTTCCATACCATGTAATTCCCTGCGTCTTTGAGGATTTAATACCTTGCTTGTGTGAACTGATAGATAGATAGATAGATAGATAGATAGATAGATAGATAGATAGACAGACTGAGATAGATAGATAGATAGATAGATAGATAAGGAACAGACTGAGATAGATAGATAGATAGATAGATAGATAGATAGATAGATAGATAGATAGATAGATAAGGAAGAAACTGAGATAGATAGATAGATAGATAGATAGATAGATAGATAGATAAGGAACAAACTGAGATAGATAGATAGATAGATAGATAGATTATATAAATAATATTTTATATGATAGATAGATAGTATATAATATATATATATATATATAATATTTTATATGATAAATAGATAGTATTTAATATATATATATATATATATATATATATATATATTAAAAAAGGATTAATTCAAAGATGTTGAATAGCCATTTCGATATGAAGATCCCCACGGGGGACGACACATCACCTCAGCAAAAGAAAAAACCTTTCAGAAACTGGAGAAAAATTAGTCTACTTTTCCTTTTTAAATAGATTGCAAAGAAATTAAAAAATAAATAATAAAATAAAATAAAATAAAATAAAATAAAAATAAAAATAAAATAAAGGGAAAGAAAAAGAAAAAGAAAACGAAAAAGAAAAAGAAAAAGGTAGAATAAAATCAAATAAATAAGAAAAGAAAAAAATGACATCGTCTGGGTTCGCAAAAAAAGGGAGAATGTAACTAAAAATTAACAGACAGACGCGTTAAATCGACGTCCGTTTAGGCAACACGGAAAAAAGGTGGTAAGAGAGATAAAAGAAGGAAGGGAGGGTAAAAGAAAGAAACTAAAGAAAAAAATTTTTTTTAAATATTACAGACGCTGGACAAATTCAAAAACCTTATTTCCCCAAAACGTTGAAGTATTAGAAAAAGGCCTTTACTTAAAAAGGCATAATTATTAATAAAAGGGAATAAAAAGATATAGGATTTAAAATAAAATTATTTTTTAAAAAATTAGGTCATTTGAAATTAGACTAAATAAAGACAACACTAGGTAAAAAAAAAAAAAAAAAAAAAAAAAATTACAATTATTATATACATACCTATAGAAGTACACACATGGACTTACTTTTGAACTTTAGGAGGGAATTTATAAACAAGTGCCGCCATAGGGCGGATTTTAACTTCTAATTTCAAATTTTAATTTTTAAATTCTAAATTTTTCTATAATTTTTTTAATTTTTAAAAAATTTTTAATTTTAATTTTAAATTTAATTTTTTTTTTTTTTTTAATGTATATGTGTATGTTTGTGTGTGGATGTACTTTTTTATATATATGTATGTATATGTATATATGTATTTATGTATGTGGGCTATATGTAATTTTGAAAAAAATTTTTTAGCTATTTAAATGCTCCTTTTCATAATATTCATTAATATGTATGTGTGTGAGTGCATATGGAATATGTGTATGTATGTGTATATGTATATATATGTATATATATGTGTGTGTGTGTGTGTGTGTGTGTGTGTGTGTGTGTGTGTGTGTGCATGTGTGTGTACACATGTATATTATGTGTATATGAATTTTTTGTATATATTTTTTTTTTTTTTTTTTTTAATCATTTCACCCCGAGCAAGGCAGAAACGCCACTGATGTGCAGGGGGTTACATAAATGTAGAAAGATTAATTAGAAAAGAGTGAGGAGTACAAGCCAGTTAGAAAGGAACAATAGAAAACTGAGAAAGCAGGTGCAATGACAGGTACATGGGCGGAGAGAAAGGGAAGGTTATACAGGGGAGGGGAGAGAGAGCTAGAGGCCAGTGGTTAGTAGGTGAGTATTAACTTTGCTTTTAAATTTCTGGAGGTCGTAGCCGTCAGGAAAGCAAGAATACGGGAGTGAGTTCCACAGGCGGGAAGTGCGAGAGAGGAAGCTGCAGGAGTAGAATTGTCGTCTGCGTTTGGCTAACCTGACTGTGAATGGGTGGGACCCAGTTGCCAGTCTGGTTGAACGGGTAAACACCTGTTGAGGAGGCATCAGTGACTTAAGCTCATCCGAGCAGAAGCCATGAAAGTATTTATAGAAGAGACAGAGGGAGGCCACATTTCGACGATGGGAAAGTGGCTGCAGACGAGTCGCCAGATCAGTACCTATCACATTACAGACTCTCCTTTGGAGCTTGTCAAGAACACTGAGGAGAACGGCAGGGGCACCTGACCATAAATGGCAGCAGTACTCCATGCACGGACGGATGGTATAGGTGTGTACACATATATATATGTGTGTATGCGCATGTATATGTATATAAGTGTGTAATATATATGTGTGTATATATTTATATATATATATGTATATAAGTGTGTAATAAATTGAATGTATGTGTGTGTTTGTGTATATATGTATTCTTATTCGTAGAATTGTGGGTGTATATATATGTATGTATGTGTGTACTTCTATAGGTATGTATATAATAATTGTAATTTTTTTTTTTTTTTTTACCTAGTGTTGTCTTTATTTAGTCTAATTTCAAATGACCTAATTTTTTTAAAAATAATTTTATTTTAAATCCTATATCTTTTTATTCCCTTTTATTAATAATTATGCCTTTTTAAGTAAAGGCCTTTTTCTAATACTTCAACGTTTTGGGGAAATTAGGTTTTTGAATTTGTCCAGCGTCTGTAATATTTAAAAAAATTTTTTTTCTTTAGTTTCTTTCTTTTACCCTCCCTTCCTTCTTTTATCTCTCTTACCACCTTTTTTCCGTGTTGCCTAAACGGACGTCGATTTAACGCGTCTGTCTGTTAATTTTTAGTTACATTCTCCCTTTTTTTTGCGAACCCAGACGATGTCATTTTTTTCTTTTCTTATTTATTTGATTTTATTCTACCTTTTTCTTTTTCTTTTTCGTTTTCTTTTTCTTTTTCTTTTTCTTTCCCTTTATTTTTATTTTTATTTTTATTTTATTTTATTTTATTTTATTATTTATTTTTTAATTTCTTTGCAATCTATTTAAAAAGGAAAAGTAGACTAATTTTTCTCCAGTTTCTGAAAGGTTTTTTCTGTTGCTGAGGTGATGTGTCGTCCCCCGTGGGGATCTTCATATCGAAATGGCTATTCAACATCTTTGAATTAATCCTTTTTTAATATATATATTTGCTCTGTAATATTTTATTACATGGAGCTCTCTTCCTGTATCATTTTTTAATATTAAAATAAATTTTTAATATTAATTAGGATCGGGTTTTTTGGAATTTACCTTCCTGCTTTTTTCCCTTGGATTGAAGTATCTGAATTAAATATATATATATATATATATATATATATATATACATAATATTTTATGTGATAGATAGATATTATATATTATGTATAAATAATATTTTATATCATAGATAGATAGTATATAATATATATATAAATAATATTTTATATGATAAATAGATAGATAGTATATATGTATATTTTTATATGATAGATACATAGTATATAATATATATAAATAATATTTTATATGCTAGATAGATAGTATATAATATATATATAATATTTTATATGATTGAGAAATAGATAGATAGATAGATAGATAGATAGATAGATAGATAAGAACAGTCTAACATAGATAGATAGATAGATAGATAGATAGATAGATAGATAGATAGATAGATAGATAGAAATTACGAATTGATAAGGAAATATGAGAGGATGAGAAAGAAAACATTATTGAGGAGAGAGAACAATAAAAGATCAAATTTATCTGGGATGCTAGGAGCTGGAACGGTGCATCACAAACGAGAAGTGCGATAGAAGAAACTGTAAAATAATGAGACCTTGCCGCCAATCTAAATTCATCGGATACAAATGTCCATCGGGACAATTGTCACATCATAAATACTTCTAGAAAAGGCACATCTGAAACCAAAAATGCCAGATCAGGACAAATAACATTGCGGATTCATTACAAACGTTACTGTATGATTTATATATTATACATTAAATATTTATTTATTGCCATAAATTTATTTTGTGTTTTATTTCTCTTAAAAATAGGCATGAATTTCTTCGCAACCCAATATATATATATATATATATATATATATACTCCCGATCAAAAATATATATATATTTACATTGCGTTACCCCACCAGACGGAAAGATTTAAGAAATTTAAAAAATTGTTTAAAATAAACATTGCTGTCTAAATTAACATTATATATATATATATATTCATCGTTAGACAGATCTGTTTCACTGCTCATCAATACGGTTAAACTTCCGACCGATTACTTCTAGCCAAGATATATATATATATATATATATATATATATATATATATCATAGCCCAGAGGTAGAATCGCCCGACTGACGCCACTTCGGTCGGGTTTCAATCCTGGGTTAAAAGCAATCGGAGTCTAACTGTACTGATGAGCTGTGATACAGCGAAGCAGATTCGTCTGCGGATGACTATATATATATATATATATATATATATATATATATATATATATATAAAATAAAACTGTTAGTAATATATATGCATATACATATGTGTGTTCGTCATCCACACACACACACATATATGTATATACATATATATTACTAACAGAATAATTTTATATGTATATATATATATATATATATAATTGCATTCCTGGGGATTTACTGTAGAAACTGTAATTCAGAAAAGAAGACATTATTTCTTCATGCAAGATATACTGACAATAAAAATATAAAATGTATAACTAAGACAAAAGATGAGTGAACCCTTTATGGATTTACATAAACACAAAGTGCTACTATTTGAAAAAAAAGACGTTTTGCATTACAAATAATAGTACTAATCACATCCCTAAATGGTAATTGACTATGAAAATGAATTTATAATTTAATTTTGAGAAAGTTACATTAATAACACTAGTTAAAAATAAACATTTTTATTAACTGAGCCGAAACTAAAACGCAATGTATTAGTAGTATTTGTTTTGCACTAGTCTTATTAGTGACAATAGTATTTGCATCGACTGTTGTTGTTGCTGCTGCTGCTATAGCTTGAAGGTGTACTCAGGCCAAATAAGAGGTGACAGCCAAGTTCTGACTGATGGATGGGTTGAATCTTATCACAATAGTTGTATCGTCTCTGATTCTGGCGTCTCCCGCGAGAGGGTGTCTGTGACACACTTGTCGAGAGCCAAAGCCTACTTTTCAATATGGCGGGTGAAGAGCGAATGGTATTGGTGAAGCAGACGTTAAATCATTTGCGTAGGAAGAACTGTACGCACAGACACCAAAAGGAATAGAGAGATGATGAGAATACTCTCATTGGACATTTGGGAATTTTGTTTTATTGCAATGAGTTGCTGTTCTCCTTGTGCTTTCTCGCACACTTCTTACCAAAACTTGCTCTTTCTCTTCCTTTCTTCTTGCTCTCTCTCCCTCCCCCTCCCCTCTCTCTCTATCTCACTCGTTCTATCATTCTATCTTTGCAATGTCCGCTTCATAGACTTATTATTATTTGAAAAAGAAACGTTGTACTTTTATCATAAATAGTGGCCAATAACAATGTTGCTTTATTGCAGCTGAATTATTTATATGTATAGCTTTGTATCGTTCAAACATTTTACGTGCAGTGTCTTTGATGTTTAGCTGGCTTTTCATGTTTACTACATTTCATATTTTGATTCATATTTATTCAAATTTATCGATGACTTAAGATTGCAGGACTTTATTTCTGTGATCTCAGATAAGAAATTAAAAAGATTTTCTTACAAACGAATAAAAAAGACAACGGCGAGACTATGAAAGACAAAATGTAACATATTTTTGTTATATTGAATTTATTTTTAACATCGACATAAAGAAGCTTTCAGCGTTGTTTAAGATCAATGTCTAAGGGAAATATATTATATAATGTGTCTGACAATGTTTCGCATTCATTGTCATCCATTCTTATTCGACAAGGTCAAATAAGTGACTCACGCACCAATTCTCATAAGAAATAAATAAATCCACCTAATCTCCTTCAGCTATGGGTTCATTATTAAGAAAAATTTACAATTGAAGTGGAAATAAATGGCACCTTAAAAATAGCTGGAAGTGCTCAAATTATGTTAGGATATTAGAACAGTTTATTTTTATTAGTTGGTTGATTTATTTTTTACGGTTTATCAACCTTTTGCAGGTTATTTCATCTTTTTATCACTGCGTTATTTGTATGGCTTCCCTTTTCCAATGCAGTCTTCTTCAAGGCCTATCAATTGCAATATCCTTACTGTTAATTTCATTCAAAATTGTTGCCCTTTACCATAGCAGGGTATGACAACACAATTATGAAATTCAAACATGATTCAGAGATCAGTCACGTTCAGTGACAGGATAAAAATCTTGTACATCGAATGACGTCAAATAAAAATTAGTAAATGTAAAAAACAAAAAAATATTTTCAGAATGTATGAATTATTTTTTGAGATAATACGAGGTTTCTGGGATATGTAATGAGAAAGGAGGGCCTGGAGAATGAAATACTCATAAGACGGATAGAGGGAACGAGAGGCAAGGGAAAGCAGCGTGAGACCTACTTGATAGGCCTGAGCAAATGGATGGAAGAGTCGGAGACATAACAAGAGGAAGAGTTTTGAGAGTGACAAGAGACAGAGCCAAGTGGCAGTCCATAGTCGTCTACGTCCTGAAGGGACATGGTACATGAAAAAAAAAGATGGATGATAGATAATCTTTTTACTGATTAATCCACAGCTTTATTAGGCCACCCCAGTTTTTAAAAAAATGATGTATTTCATACAATTTTTAGTATTATTGCACTGTGAATAATTCTAAATGAAAATAGAATGGTTCATTTGTTATTATTACTTTGCAAAATTTTACAAGGCAAATAGCGACAATTTACCCATCGCACCCCGTAGATTTGCTATACACACACACACACACACACACACACACACATATATATATATATATATATATATATATATACTACTGGCCATAATTATTAGGCCACCTCAGTTTTTTAAAAGAAATGATATATTTCATACTATTTTTAGTATTATTGCCAAGTGGATAATTCTAAATGAAAATAGAATGGTTCATTTGTTAGTATTACTTTGCAAAATTTTACAAGGCAAATAGCGACAATTTACCCATCGCACCCCGTAGATTTGCTACACACACACACACACACACACACACACACACACACACACACACACATATATATATATATATATATATATATACTACTGGCCATAATTATTAGGCCACCTCAGTTTTTTAAAAGAAATGATATATTTCATACTATTTTTAGTATTATTGCCAAGTGGATAATTCTAAATGAAAATAGAATGGTTCATTTGTTATTATTACTTTGCAAAATGTTACAAGGCAGCCAGAAAGCCAATAAAGAGAAGAGACTAGCATGGGGAAGAGAGCACAAAAACTGAACAAAACAACAGTTCATTTGATGTACATTTTATTGTGCAGTATTAACAAAAGAACCATTCTATTTTTATTTAGAATTATTCACTTGGCCATAAATACCAAAAATAGTATGAAATACATCATTTAAAAAAAAAAAAAACTGGGGTGGCCTAATAATTATAGCCGGTAGTGTAAATCACATGACCTCCGAAATTTAACCCTAAAAATAAAGTTGAAAATATTATGTTCTCGTTGATAGTAAATTTCAAGTTTTCAAATATTAAAGCATATTAAAAAAATATCATAAATAAATAAAAAAATATGGAAGGTGAATGAACTCGTCGATGGTGTCTATCTAGACGCATCTAACGCTAGAAATTTAAAGTTAAACTTAAAAGTTAAACTTATTCTTCGGCGTTTCTCTCGGTGATCACTTACAACCGGGCTTGCGGGCCACGTCGTATTGAAACACCGGTTCCAAAAACGATCTCCAAAGTTAAAACCACGTAGAACTTTGTACCGAAATGGATCAATGTTTGGTCATACCAGGTGTTGTAATCTTGGATGTACGGGCTGTTTAATAGATAATTACTTGGAAATGTTAATCAGAGAACCGAATTCCAATTTCACTTGTGTTGCACTCACTCACACACCAATTCTCATAAGAAATAAAGAAATCCATCTAATCTCCTTCAGCTATGGGTTCATTATTAAAACTTGTATCACTATTATTTTCTAAAAATAAATTCTTAAAATAAGGTTGATAAACCGTAGAAAGATCAACCATTCAATTATTTATAACTGACTTTACAAATAATATTCCTTCCTTTCATCTGCATACATATGTTTCTATCCCCAACCCTAAAAAAAAAAAATAATAATAATTAATCTGAAGAAGATCTTTTGAAGGACAAAAGGCGTTATTTTGGATTCTTTTGCCATTTCTATATTCAATTACCCATATTAAAGCGTTGAATAAAAACTAACAAACTGTTAATTGTCATTGAGTTGTCCTCATTAAAGTTACGAGAATTTGTTAATAAGGTCACATTAGAATTTGTTAATAAGGTCACATTAGAATTTGTTAATAAGGTCACATTAGAATTTGTTAATAAGGTCACATTAGAATTTGTTAATAAGGTCACATTAGAATTTGTTAATAAGGTCACATTAAAATCAACCACACAGGCATAATAATAAACTGTAAGAAGATGTAAAAAGCGGTAGATATTTAGAGAATTAAAATCGGTAATTTCAATTATATATATTTCGACCTATATCTAAACTTATTTATAAATAGAACTTTGTCTGTGTGTGTGTGTGTGTGTGTGTGTGTGTGTGTGTGTGTCCGTTACCTATAGACACCGGAACGGCTGAACCGATTTTCTTGAAAATTTACACAGTTGTACTATAAGCGTCTGCGAGTGTTCTTAGCTAGGTTTATTGTCGAGGTATCCCCGATAAATATCGAAAATCAATAATCGAAAAAATCGGGTTATAGAAGGCCTGGTCCAATTTTATTCAAATTTGATATACTCATAGACAAAGACATAAGAAACGATATTCAGAAGTTTCAAGGTTGCAGTTCTTCCAATAGGGCAGAAAATTGATAATATATATATATATATAAAGGAAGATATTTGTGAGTGCGTCTGATTATTTGCCTCTATGTCTGTATTTTTTTTTTCAGCCCTTTTATTTTAGTTTTTGCTTCGGGTTTGGTTCTAAGTAGGTATAATTGTTATTCTTAGTCTCAGCCATGATACCATTTATTCAGAGGTCTTATTTAGCATTCAAAATTCAGTTTACGACGAAAAAAACTTATTTGATATCGATACCAGGAAATCAAAATTTGACTTACATCCATTCATTTTTCTTTCAGTCTACGGTTTCGCTTTAACTAGAAACAACTATTGCTTTTTAGTCTTTCGTGCCAACGTCCAAAGAGTCTGAGTTCCAGGACCATGAATTAGTTTTAAAGCTTTCATTACACCCGAGCAACGCTGGGATATACTGCTAGTATTTAATACACATCACTGAATTAGCTCAGAGATGTGGAAGACGATATTTAAATATTTACTTTTTTTAGATAAATGCTTCTCTATCATATTGCGTTCTATATATATATATATATAATTAAATATATGTATTGTACTTTTAGCCGAGTTCGAATTCCAGTTGAATTCCTTGCATTCACTTACGCGCAAATACCCCAAATACCCTTGGGAAAGGTATTAATCCGTCTATTCCTTCCAGTTATGGGTTAAATAACAGGACAGATTGGGTTCTATAGCCTTGGTTGGCAACCAGTCTACAGCAGAAAGCAATGGTAACCTACTGCGGGATAATCTTCTACCCAGTCAGTCATGTCTCTTTCGAGACATGATCGCCCAAGCGTGTATCACGTATGGCACTTAACTGACTGACTGGTATAAAATTTTTTAACACATTTGAATTTGAGTAAATAAAAGTTTTCGTTTCGCCGTTGCTGAAGAAGCGAGGATTTCCTTGTGGAAATGGCTATCCAACGGATTTAAATATCGAAATTTTTGCTTTTTAATATATATATATATATATATATATATATATATATATATTAAAAAGCAAAAGTTTCGATAAATATTTCGATATAAATAAATATATATATATATATATATATATATATATATATATATATATTCATTTTCGTTCTGGTCGGCTAACGATCGCAGTAGAGTGAAACTTGTTTAGTGGTTTAAACTTTGTTTGCTTATTTAGACATAGATCATTCTCTTTTATCATTTAGTTAGGTGTCTGCCATCGTTTTTGTATTTGGCTTCAAATCATTGGTATTATTTTTATTTTCTATAATCATTTGATAGGCCTTTTAGTTTCGCTAATACATATATAAAAGGAATGGCAAAAGAAAAAGTTATTTTTACAAATCGTTTTTGTCTAGTGAGATACTTCAACAAGTCAAGTGTAGAAACCTGTATTTATATATACAGAAAAAGTTGCCCGCGACAAAAAAAAAAGTTAAGCCTTCAGTTTAAATTTGAGACCATTCTAAATATACTCCAAAATTTCACATTGGTATGGAAAAGATGGTCCTGGGTATGACGATAGACTGCATCCGGCAGCAAGGCCTCCGACTCTTACTTTCTGCTGTTTCCAGGTCCACACTGACCCAGTATGGTAGCACCTTTTTATGATCCCAGCTATATAGCTAGCACCAAAAACGGACGTCAAAATATTATGAAAATATAAAAATATATTTTGATAGTAAAAATATCAGCAATATATTTTTGAAAAAAATATTACCAGCAATAATTTTCCTAAAACTATGTTATATATATATATATATATAAAATTACCAACAACTCATTTTTGAAAAAAAAAATATCCAGCAACACAATTTTGAAAAGAATATTACTAGCAATACATTTCTGAAAAAAAAAAAAAAATTTAGCCATAATAAATTAAAAAAAAAATTCCCTAACTATACATTTAAAAATTATATTACCAGTATTATATACAAAAAATACGTCAATGATCTACAAACTTATTTCTTATAAATAATACATATTGTATTCATACGAACTTTACCTAAAAATATTGTCAAAATTAAATTAAATAAGCCATTGAAGTTGTAAAGCAAAATAAAACAAATCCTTATCGAAAGGAAGACAAATTATGATATGTTTTTAAATCAACATTAATTTTGTGTAACAATGTCTTTAAACTAATTCGATATTATTGATATTTAGAAAAAAGTAGCATTGTGTTAACCGTATTATTTCAATTTATATACACATAAAGGTAAGTATACTTGTTGGTTTGATGGCCACAACATTATCAAGACGTTTTACACTTCATTTGTCGGATACAAGTTCTATTGCACAACATTAAAAAACATTACTGTCTACAATACAGCAAAATACTTGTTGATAAACCAAAATACAATACCAAGAAACTAATAAGCAAATTTTTTCAATTCTCGTGGATCTCTATATCAAAAGCAAACAATCAACACTGAACAAATTTTATTACCAATATAGCAGCAACTTTTGAAAATGCATTTGACCAACATTTAATGCCATTGCCATTTTACATAATATATATATATATATATATATATATATATATATATAGATAGATAGATAGATAGATAGATAGATAGTGTATCGAGGTAGCAGATAATATTCTAAATATATACTGTTAACTATAAGAGACAATGAATGTCTATTATGTTTAATCATGAGCCGTTCTAAACATCGTATTTTGGCTTTTATTTCAGGTGAAAATAAAGACAAAAATTCTCCAACATTTGGATAATTTTTTATTGAGTTGGTTTTAAGCTTTCGGCTCACATGAGCCATCTTTAGAGAGGTTGAAAGGACGTTAAATAAAAACATCCACTGTTATTGTTGCTTAGCAAAGTTTTATGTCAACACAAGTTATAATCGTGTTAGTGGATGTTTTTATGTTATTTTAACTTAATAAAAAATTGTCAAAATGTTTGGGAATTTTTTTTCCACCTAAAATTAAAGCCAGAATATGATGTTTAGAACAGCTCATGATTAAACATAATAGATATTCATTATCTCTTATATTTAACAGTATATATATATATATATATATATATATATATATATATATATATATATGTGCGTGTGTAATTAAATACCACTATAAAATGTACGCTAAAGTCGAAAACGCTATAAAAAGCACTATATATATTGGTAAATGTCATATATATGCGTGTTTCACTATACGTTTGTTTTCCATGAACTTCAAGATAAGCAATAAAATGTTCTAGAATCGCACCGAAAAATATAATTTTTTATAAAGAAATAATGTTAGAAGTTCAAAATTAAAGCCAGTTGATTGATGTCATCATTCTCCCTCTCTTGTCTTTGTCTCTCACTCATCTACACGCATTTTCCATCTCTCTTTCTCTTTCCCTCTCACCCTTTCTTTCTTTTCTCTTTATCTCTCTGTCTATCAGAGAAAGAAAAGTATTTTCATGTCTTAATGAATAAGAGCCTGAGGATGGAAGTGTGTCTAACAATGACAGAAATGGCGTCCCTGGCTTACAAGAGGATTCGAATGCCCAGTACTCATCAAATCCCTTCTCCGAACAGACATCTCAGAGAGTCCGGTTGGACAGTCGAGGTCAAGCCGGACAGGTCAGCACCAATGTCGTTGTAGAGAACAAAGAGCAGTCAGATGGACCAAGTTCTGTGGAAGGCGTGTGGAAGTTCCGAGATGTTTACGGTAGGAGGGCTGAATTCGCTGATATATTGTGCATGTACGGATTTGGGACTGTAATTGATTTTGACGACAGTAGAACGCGATAGAAACACTTTGTTGTTGTTGGATACATTGTTCTCTTTATTTTGAACATTTCTGTCGCTAATGCTACGATCACTGTTACTGCTACTAAGTACAATGAAGAATTCTACTATAGCTACTAATAGTGTTAAAACTAACCTAATAATAATGGAAAAGTACTTTCGCCTCTATCGACGCATACACGGGCATTGTGTCGTGGTGTAACGGTTAGCTAGTCTGTCTTGTTAGGCCAGTTACGACTGACTAATAAGTTCGATCCTCACCGTGTGCCCAACACTTTCGACCTCTATGCTACGCTTAAAAAAATTTATTTTAGGCTCTTTGGCATGTTGGGATGGTTAGCAAGTTTATCTCGCTAGAACAGTTACAACTGAATAGCGACTTTAATCCTCATTGTGTTCCCCATACTTAGAAAGTTTCCTCAATACTGTTTTTGATGTATTAAGAATTATATCATTATCTCATATCGTTGAGATGGAATTTTTTCCATTTTGTCTTACAATTTTCTTTATGTATTATATATATATATATATATATATATATACATAATACATAAAGAAAATTGTAAGACAAAATGGAAAAAATATATATATATAAGATAGACTAAACTATATATATATATATATATATATATATATATATATATATAAGATAGACTAAACTATCGCCCGGTTCATACTCCACCCACGTCTATTGAACAGGTTAAGAGGCTCATCCCTTGTTTCCTGGTTAGGATGTGGTTTCCGGCTTTCTCTTTTCCAATCTTTTCACTTTTTTTTGTTCAATTGGAATAGATAGACTAAACTATCGCTCGGTTCACACTCCACGCACGTCTATTGAACAGGTGAAGAGGCTCATCCCTTGTTCCCTGTTTAGGATGTGGTTTCCGGCTTTCTCTTTTCCAATCTTTTTACTCTTACGTAGGCCCCTGCGCATCAGTGGCGTTACCGCCTTGCTTGGGGTGATATGATTAAATATATATATATATATATATATATATATATATATATATATTAACGAAGATATATATATATATTAACGAAGATTAATGGAACTTGTTTATAAACAACCGAAAATTTGAAATCATTTGTTTGAACATTATTTTTGACCGATACTCATATTTAAGTAGATATTCTGTTTTGCTTTTAAGTTTAATTAAAAAGTATTATATATTTAGAATGCTATTTAATTAAAAAACAGTATAGTAAATATATAATAGGTTCGAATCCTGCGGAATGACAGACATTTTCGTAATAAAAAATTATGGTGAACAATCAGGACACTAGATATAAATATATAATACTGTTTAATTAAAAAAAAAAAAGAATATCTACTTAAATATGAGTATCGATCAAAGATAATGTTCAAACAAATCATTTCATATATATATATATATATATATATTGTCATCCGCAAACAGATCTCTTTCGCTGTATCACAGCTCATCAGTACGATTAGACTCCGATTGCTTTTTAACCCAGGATTGAAACCCGTCCGAATTGGCGTCAGTCGGCGATTCTACCTCTGGGCTATGGGCGTTCTGTGGAAGCAGGTAGACTTTTTAGCGCATATATTATCATTATACACGCCCAATAGCTAGAGTGCTCTAATTCATTTTACTGAATGGGGAATACGTACACGCCAGAGTAGCTACTGTTTTTTCAAAGTCTACCATTCTTTCAGAGTGCTCAATCAGGGTGTGAGAGCGTAAATATTGTCATCCACAGACAGATCTGGTTCGCTGCATCACAGCTAATCAGTACGGTTAGACTCCGATTACTTTTTAACCCAAGATTGAAACAATATATATATATATATATATATATATATATCAACGACGAAGTTTTACAGAAAATGGAAGCAAAAAGAACACTTACATTTGTCATTAGAAAGTGGTACTAGAAATTTCGAGGTAACATAATGAGGAAAGAGAGCTTGGAAAATTTCATACTCACAGGACAATTGAAGGCAAAAGAGGCATATGAAAACAATGTATAACCTGCCTAGCGAGCACGAGTAAAAAGATAACGGAAAAAGGCTTAAACGACAAGACAAAATTTATCAAGGGCGACAAAAGAGAAGAAATTGTGGAGAGCCATGATCACCAATGTTCTGAAGGCGCATAAAAGTAGTAAATCTCAATAGAGAAGTTCCTGTCTACGAGCCAAGCTAGCTAGACATGGTTCATTTCTTTTTTTAAATTAGTCTCACCCTCCAGAACCTAAGAGATCATGGTTATCCCCAACTTCCTATCCTTTGTAACTCGAAACAATATTTGTTCTACTGTTCCTTCAAGTTCATATTCTGTTATTTATTTGCACAAACACTTTATATGTGCTAATCGCCTGTTCTCTCTGTTTCCTGTTCTTCAATCTGTGGTGTGAGTCTCAAATTTTCCAAGCCCTCTTTCTTGTATCCTTGAGCAACTGGACGTTGTGTTATGGTTATTACGCTTTTCTTGAAAGAAACTGTTACAACTGAGTTGTGAGTTTGATCCTCATTGGGTACTCATTAATTTCAGCCTTTTTCCACATCTAAGCGGCGTTTAGAAAATCTCCACTTTCCTGTGTTCTAGAAATTACAACTGTCTTTCTGATACTATATATGAACGCCATTTTTCCTTATAAATAAACAGCTACAATTATTATAACCATTGCCATTAGGGGCATGTTTGTGACAAATTCATATGCTAATGTGTTCAGAATAATTTCGCCAAGAATTTATTCAATAACTGAAAAAAGTTCAACAAGGAAAATATTTTTTCTCACAAGGAAGAGATTTGCTTAACTCAATGAATTGTCTTTGGTCACATGACGGTAAACACCGGTTCCCGTACGATGACCAAATTTAAGCAACCTCGAGCCTGGTCAGTATATACACTACCGGCCATAATTATTAGGCCATCCTAGTTTTTTTTTAGAAGAAATGATGTATTTCACACGATTTTTAGTGTTTATTGCCAAGTGGATAATTCTAAATGAAAATACAATGGTTCTTTTGTTAATACAGCACAATAACATGTGCATCGAATAAATTGTTCTTTTTTTTTTCAGTATTTTGTGCTCTCTTCTTTTTAGTTATTTGATTTTGACATCTTCAAGTTGTAGCACAAATCAGGTATTGTCCTTTTTACTAATAAATATTTTCTTCTCGCTTTTATTTATTTATTTATTTATTTTTGCCTAGAAATACCACCTGTTCTCTTTCTCTATTCTTAGTCAAAACAGTGTCTTTTTAACTTAGTTCAATATCAAAAACACCGATTAATTATTCAGATATTAAACATTAAAATCATTACACAGTTTTAATGGCTTGCAAGACCAGCTTGTTAAGAATTATTCTAAGCCAATGATATAGAGTAAGCCTATAGGGTATGATATTTCGAAATGCCGCGTTGTTGAAACATGTTATCACACATTTTAAACATGAACATATAAGGAGAGCAACTACTATGGAATGGTCGAGAAACATGACATTCATTTTCATTATAATAAATCCGATATTGTTTAATATTCGGATAATATCTAACAGAAAAAAAAACTTAAAGCAGCATTTCGACATCTTTCAATTCGAGGTCAACAATTGATATAGATATTCGTTGACGAAGATTTTGTTTATGCAATGAACCATAAGAAATGAACACCCTATCCATCGCTACAAAATTAGCACGCGAACCACTGCTCTATAGAAAACCCTCCCATTTCGTTTTTTTTTTTTGTTTTTGTTTTCATTTTCTTGCTAAATTTACAAACAACATGATGCAATCTTGATAAGGACACTTATTATTAAAGAATTAGGCAAATTTTGGGAATAAATATGGCAATGTGCGTTATGGTGCAGTGGGTATCAACTCGGCTCCCCGAGTTCGAATTCCAGTTCAATTCCTTGCATTCACTTACGCGCAAATACCCTTGGTAAAGGTATTAATCCATCTATTTCTTCCAATTATTTGTTAAATAATAGGACAGATTGAGTTCTATAGCCTTGGATGGCAACCAGTCTACCGCATAAAGCAATGGCAACGTACTGCGGGATAATCTGCGCAGTCAGTCATGTCTCTTTCGAAACATGATCGCCCAAAGCGTGTATCACGTATGGCACTTAACTGACTGACTGAATATAATAGTTGGGAACATGATTAAGGTTTCTACTGTACATCAAGTGTTGGATCAATTTTATATTGTTACGTAGTAATAAACTGATCCCTCACTAATTACTAATTAACAATATAATACATCTCTTCCCCCCTCTTGCTATGAGTCAAATAACAGGACAGATTGGGTTCTATAGCCTTGGCTGGCAACCAGTCTACCACAGAAAGCAATGACAACCTACTGCGGGATAATCTTTAGCCCAGTCAGTCATGTCTCTTTCGAGACATGATCGCCCAAAGCGTGTATCACGCATGGCACTTATGTGACTGACTATTTGAGATTATCTTTTGAAATGGTAATGGCAATATTAGCCATTTCCGTATAAGGAAGCATTACACATTCATTGTTCATGCAGACATTTCTGCTGTCTTGAAATTATAAATTTCTTTTTAATGATTTTCTCAAACTGTTATTGCTTTTTTTCTAGTATTGACGGCGGTTTCTTTCTTAGCCTTTTAATTGAAGTCGTTTGGAATGTCAACATTTTGTTTCATTCCTTATTTCTTATTAGTGTTATATGTGATAATCTCTGATAGCTGTTTCTGTTGTTAAAATCCTGAAGTTGCTTGGTTTCTGGTAAAGTTTATTGTCTATGATTCTGTAACGCCAATCAAAGAAGTTTCAAAGAAGGATTTTCATTCGTTCAAATTCATTTAATCCATTGAAAACAACTTCCTCAAAAGACAGGAAAATCAATAGACAACGTTGTTGTTTTTTTTTTTTTTTTTTTTATATCTCGATGGAATTATTTCTGTGATGTGTGAAATTACTGTCGAAATACAAGTCCTGGGTAATTTGAAAGATGAACATATTCTTATTTCAATCTGTTTAATTTCCATGGATTTCGGATTAGCATCTCTTAAAAGAATCGAGTTTCTTTCTGAGTAGCATGTATCGCGAAACAAACATCTTTCTCTTATTATAAAGTAGTGTCACTTGTTTATAATTTTTAATTGTTAACGATTCAATTGCTAATGATTTAATTGGTAATTGTTTAATTGTTAATGGTTTAATTGTTATTTTTATGCATCTTTCTAGTGCTGTGCTTAGCAACATAGCCCCCCCCCCCCCCCGCAGAATGCGCCTTGCGGCCCCTCTACCTCAGAATGCAACTTGCGCACCAACCACAGGAACATACTGAACCCATAATAAATGGTACTTTAAACAATATAACATGCTCTCGGAACGCAGATATTCCGTGACCACGAAAAAACGGAAGAACTTGCGCAATTGGTGTTTTGAAGCTATCAGAACTTTTAGCTACTTTTTGGTGGGTTCCTAGCTATTCTTATAGCCATTTCAGTGCGTTTCGTCTCTCAATCTTCTACAAGTTTTTTAAGCAATTGTTAAAAATCCAAAGCCAAATTTTATAAGGATTTTGCTACAGAAAGTTTGATATAATGTCAAAATATTTCTTGTATGTTTGTCATTTACTATTCCAAATAGTTCTTATAGGTATGTTGAAACAGATATCTATAATCTATTCTTCTCTCAAGTTCATTTTTTTTTTTAATAACAAATGATTTGCGGCCTCTTCTGGGCCCGAAAAGCTTCTATCAAAGATTATATATATATATATATATATATATATAAAGAGAGAGAGAGAGTTGATAGATGTCTATTTTAACATACAAGTATGATAATAATTTTCCACTTAAATATTATTTGGCTAATTTTTGTTCATTCCAATAGATCTGCGGAGCCAAGGAGCTATGCGGTTTCCCGGGACTTTGCGGCCCCTAGGGAACTTGCAGCCCCCACCCCGCAATTGCAGGGTCTTCGGGGGCCCTAGGCACGGCTCTGCATCTTTCTTGCAACCGTGTTAATCATACTCTTTACGTTGTGGATGTCTTTTAATAATTCTCTCCCTTTTGCAATTCAAATGCTCCTCTATGAGTTATTCTCATCCAAGATTTTCTAAATTTAGGAACATTTATAAACATAGACAATATTCTCAAATTATTTATAATGGTAATAGTAATTGTAGTCGTTTCGTTATGAGAAAATATTCAACATACATTAACCGAGCAGCCCCTGCTACGTTCGGTTGAAATTTAAAAAATATTTTTATTAAAAACCTTTTCAAGAAATTAGGTTTCCTAAATCCAGTAACTGTTATTGCTTTTTCCAGTACTGACAGTGGCTTTTTTGTCGGAAGTTATTTTTATTACGTCATTATTTTCTCTTGCATGTACATGGGCTATCTATTAAGTTGTTTTTGTTGTTGAAGGTCTTCAACTGATGTGGTTTCTGTTATTTTATACAGTTCTTTGTTTTTCTGCCTTGTTAGTTCACAACGTTCAAAGAGGATGATCCTCACGATGACCTACAGGATTCATTCGATTGAGGCGAATTTTAAGTATTGATCTGAGAACGCGGTTGTACACAGATGACAGTTTAGATCAAGTGAGGCATTTATAACTGCTATCACTCCGGTACGGTGGACTTGGGAATAACAGCGTTTATGAAGTGGTTCAACGCTTCTCAAATCCACCAATCACCCGATCATAGGTTTTGCTTCCGGATGTAATTTATAGGCATGATCAGGACTACTATCTTCTAGGAGAACTGATAGTACTTACTTGTTCACCACTAACTTTATTGTTTCTATCAAAATGTTTGTTGTGGCCTGTTAGGACCAGGAAGAAAGATACGGAAAACAAAAATGTAGGTTGAACCAGTGTATTAGAATAACAGAACATATATATAAATAAGAGTCTTAGAAGTCAGCAAATAGAAGTGTACGACTGAATTGTCAGTTACATTGCGTCTTGACTGCATCCAAACTGCCTCACGACTGCCTCCTCCTGCATTATAAGATATTATAATAAAAGAATCGAAACCACTATAAATAATCCTGATAATAAAAATTAATATTAATAATATTACCAGTCAGTTAAGTGCCATTCGTGATACACACTTTGGGCAAAGAGACGTAACTGCCTGGGCAGAAGATTATCCCGCAGTAGATTGCCATTGCTTTCTGGGGTAGACTGGTTGCCATCCACGGCTATAGAACCCAATCTGTCTTATTATTTAACCCACAATCGAAGGAAGAGACGAATTAATACCTTTCCCAAGGGTATTTGCGCGTGAGTGAATGAGAGGAATTCAACCGGAATTTGAACTCGGCTCCCCGATTTGTCGTTCCGGGTCGATATCCATTGCACCACAACGCACTTAGGTATTACGACTGCTGTATTCTTTGTCGTATTATTGCTGTTGCCATTAGTATTAATTAACAACAACATGAATAGAGGTGCCTCTATACGCAAGCAGAATAATCTTATCTGATCATTGCGTACATGTAAAAAAGGTGTTTCCATTTTGTACATATAGATCTGACATTAGATCACAGGGATATAACTAAAGTAATCTTTTTAAAAATGCAATAGATAAAAAGAAGAAAGAAAAATAACAGGATCTCGCCCAGGAGCAGGTTAGAAACTTTGGAATATGCACGTTTTAGAAGGATGGACAGTTCCAAAATCATTTTCATCCCTTAAAACTGGAAATTTTAATATAGGTGATCGATGAAGTTATAAATGTAAGGATACTGATGAAGTTGCTGAAATTTTTTTTTTAATTTCTCTTACTCAATTCCGGCATCAACTATCTGATATCTGACTTGTTTGTTTGTTTGTTTCGAGGTTTAACGACCTATCAATCCCTACGGGATCATTTAAGGTCATAACCACTGATTTTTGGGATAAGGTTATTTTATATTATTACAACATTTTTCTTTTCGAGTATCAAGATTTGTTTTTAAGAGCAGGGTCCCCAAGTCCTACCCTTGTTATTTAACCCATAACTGGAGGGAAGTGATGGATTAATACCTTTCCCAAGGGTACCAGTGCTTAAGTGAATGCAGGGTATTCAACTGGAATTCGAACTCGGCTCGCGGATTTCACTTTCCGAGCCGATATCCACTGCACCACAACGCACATCCGTCGTTATACGCTTACCGCACCTGGTATTCCCAAGCGGTCACCCATCTAAGTACTGACCAGGCTCAACGTTGCTTAACTTCGGTGATCGAGCGAGGTCCGCTGTATTCAACGTGATATGGCCGTAAGCACGCACATCCGTCACAAAACGCTTACAGCACCTGGTATTCCTAAGCGGTCACCCATCTAAGTACTGACCAGGCTCAACGTTGCTTAACTTCGGTGATCGAGCGAGGCCCGCTGTATTCAACGTGATATGGCCGTAAGCCTGGTATCTGACGTAAAAATAGAAATAATGCAAAATAAAAGAACACCAGCAATAACAACATCAATAATAATAATAATAATTACTAAAATTTCTCATTCTCCCCGGTCTCTCATTTATTTTTTTCTTCTTTTTCCATTGTTTTATAATATCCCCACCCCTGTACCACCACTTTTCTGTGACTGGCTTTCCGGGTTGAAAGCCTTGAATTGAGGGCGTTGACACATGGTTCCCTTGGCCCATCAAAGCCCATCTTTTCAATGCTGAGACCCTTGTTGCCTTCTTTACTTCATCTTCTCTTCCATAAATCCTGCTTTGTTCTCCGTTCCCCTAACAAAGCAGCGCCGGTGAGGGATGGGTGGAGCTCATTGCCTACCTTTTTCCACAGTCATTTGTTTACTTTCACAAAACTTCTTCCATTAGAGTCGCCGTGTCTGAATTTGATCTGTCTAGAGAGTCTGCTGAAGGACGGACAATCGGATGAGATAGCAGAAGGCTGGGCTGGATTGGGAAGTAACTGCCGGACAAGGAGAAAGGGAACCACTTTGTCAGTCCCCCTTCCCTAAAACCCAGCATCTTGCACACCTCGACGTTCTTTGTCTCCAACTGGTTCTCCCACTGCACCACTCAATACGCACGCACCCTTAACGTGTGCACAGGGCTCCTTTTCGTTTTAGACTTTCATCCTTCCCTTCCTTAAACCTAGCCCTACAACCAATTACCTCTATCCCAGATCCTCACTTCACCCCTCTTGTCAAAACTAACTCTCACTTTGACAAAACTTCCCTGCTCCTCTCTCGACCTCCTTTAGTTGTCTCCCTTATAACTCCTAGCTTAATTCGTATCAACGACCCTCCTTTTTTTCTACCCCCTGTTCATCGTCAAGATTCCCTCCATTTCCCTTCTACGTTTTACTTCTCTATTGTTTGGCTTTCCACTTCTAGTTTGGTGGTGCTTTCGTTCCGTTCTAATTTTACCTCTCTTGTTATCTTTTTTTCCGCTAGAAAATTCTAAACTCAAGCGGCGGAACTTGCCAAAAGGCGAAAGAAAATGCTAATGGCTAGTGTCCAACCCTCGAGACGGCCAAATCTCGGAGCGGCCAAGTCTCGGGACAGCCAAGTCTCATGACGAGAAAATGCAAATGAGCGATGCATATCAAACAAAAAACGAAATTTGGCTACAGATGGTTATCAAACCAGTTCGATACAGAGAAAGGATAATAGCATATATATAAATATATATATATATATATATATATATATATAATTCTTTTATTGATTGCCAAAATATCAGAAACCGTGCTACGTTATACAAAACTTCAAGAGGTGCTGTTTTTCTCGGATTTCTCTTTATTCTTCATTAACTTTAATCGTTAAATTTGTTCCATTCTTAAATTCCATTCTGATATTCATGACATCCTAATCATAAGACCCAAATATTTGTAGCCAATACATTTTTCTAAGACAAAAAATAAAAAAATAACACTGTACTTGTCTATATTTCTGAGTTGACGTATTATAACTATTTATTCATGATTTACAATGTTTGGACTATTGTTCTCATTACTGTTGCAATATTCACAGCGTTTCGGCCGTCATACGCTTCGGTCTGAAGCACAAAGAATTTTTGTTGAGATTTACGATGACCATGCAATGTCGGAAACTGCATGCGAAGATTGGTTTAAACGCTTCAAAATAATGATTTTGATGTTGAAGATAAAGAACGCTCTACCGCACGGAAAATGAGTCAAGACGAAGAATTGGAGACATCACTTCATGAAGACTTAGATCAGGCGCAGGCTCAACTTGCAGAATAATTACAACTTGATCACACAACAGATTCGAAACAGGTTAAAACCATTAGGAATGATTCAAAAGCAGGCACTTTCAAAAGCAAGGACACTCAACATGACAACGCCAGTACACAAAGTTGCAAAACGGGTAAAGATCTTTATAGAAACGCTTAATTGGGAATTTCTACTGCACCTGTCGTATTTACCCCTTCTAATAATTACGTGTTCCGATCGATTGCACATGGCCTGGCTGAACAGCCCATTCATTCTTATGACAATAACAAAAAATGAGTTCGATCTTGGCGTTTTTTTTCCGACGTGGAATTCAAATGCTGCCTGAAAGATGGGGAAGAGGTAGTGGTTAGCGATCGACAAAACATTCAGTGATATGTTTTATACTAATTTTTGTAAATAGAGCATTACGTTTATAGAAAATAGGCAATAACTTATTCAAGATCAATATATATATATATATATATATATATATATATATATATATATCATCATGCAGTGTGGGTATAGAAGAATCCAAAGGAGTATCCTGTACATACAGTGGTAGGATAACTCTCTAAGAGAGCTCTAAATATATATGTATACAAATACATATAGAGCCAATATAAGAAAAAAATTTAGGCAGACACGTTATTTCACGGAAACTGATGATGGCTCGTCTGAAATAGGCGTAGACTTCCGATTTACTATGAAATAACGTGTCTACCTTAATTTATATATATATATATATTAACATAGATATTAACAAGATGAAAATGGTAGACACATACATAATTACATACACACATGCACAAATACACTCATACATATATACACATATAGATGGCTATCAACAGGGCTAGATAAATATAGATAGATAGATAGATAGACAGGGTAATATATATATATATATATATATATATATATATATATATATATATCGAGGCCGCAAGTAATTTTCTAAACATATGCTGTTAAATATAAGAGACAATGAATGAACATAACAGACATTCATTGTCTCTTATATTTAACAGCATATGTTTAATATATATATATATATATGTAGCGTTTAATAAATATGCATGTGTGGGTGCACACACACACACACACATATATATATATAGTATTATTATTTAGGTGTTATTTAAAATAGTGCTGAATGTATGAAAAAAATATATATTTCATATTTTCCTACGCCTATGGAACGACTCGGAGTTTCATGCGTTATGCAATAATCAGATTCATATTTCAATCTCACAGTTTAATAGTTTTGAATTTAAGTTCACTCGATGATTATGGGAATTGAATCTCATAAAATTAAGTTAATGCTTTTCTTAACAAGAATAACATTTTAAATATTCTAAAATTACATGTAGATATAAATTTAAATTTAGAATTAAAATATAAAATTACAAATAAAAACATTAAAAATAAAAAATAATATAAAACACGGGGAGACGAAATCAAAGGGGCATGAAGCGTAAGACCCAGGGATTTAAATATTCTAATTTTACATGTCGACAAAATATTAAAATTTTAAAATTATAAATAATAATTAAAATTAAAATTAAAAATTAAAAATAAAAACGTAAGGAGTAATAATTAAAGGGGCGTAATTCATAATTGTTAAAAGTAATATTTATGGGGAAAAATGAAAGAGGAAAGTAACGAAGAAAAAAAGAAAGAAAGGGATAAAAGTGTAGAGGAATCTGATTCTAAGAATCAATCTGAGTCTAAGAATCAATCTGAGTCTAAGAATCAATCTGAGTCTAAGAATCAATCTGAGTCTAAGAATTTAAGTATTTTTTCTACGACATTACGTGGTCGTTCAATCCCTTTTTGTTAAGTAAAATTTCACTAGAAACACAGAAGAGAGTGCTAGATTTCTATGTGATGTCAGTTCTTCAATACGGCAGTGAATGCTAGACAATATAATCGAAAATGAGGAAAAAGTTGAAGCAGCAGAAATGTGGTTCTACAGAAGGATGCTGCGGATATCATGGACCGAGCATGTGTTAGAAAGAATGTCAACGAAAAGAAAATCAATATTGAGCATCAGGAAGAGACAACTGAAGTTTCTGGGACATGCAATGAGGAAGGAGGGCTTGGAGAACCTGATACTAACAGGCCAGATAGAAGGAAAAAGAAACAGAGGAAGGCAGCGGATAACATATTTGAAGGGCCTGATCAGGTGGATGACGGAACGTGGGTAGCCAGGTGTAACAGGAGAAAACATACTAAGAGCCACCAGGTATAGAGAGACGTGGAGAACCATGATCGCCTACGTCCTGAAAGGACAGGGCACATAGGTGAAGAAGAAGAAGAAGAAATTAGTATTAATATGGTTTGAGATGACAAGTTTTTCTAAAATATATAAGTTACATCTATCTCTTTTTCCGTTGTAAGGCTTGGATTTAGCTACGATATCCCAGGTAAAAACTGAGTTGTTCTTATTGTTTTTAATAGCCAATAATATATAGATAAAACAGTACCTTGCTGTATTTACTGTTGTTTAAAAAGAACATGTGATTGCTACATCTTATTTTCCACGAGCTGGAAGTGATTCCAATGTAAAATTCAACATCATTATCATGCAAAAGAATTCAAGCCGTATAAACAATATTTTCGGACATACATTGGCCATTCAATGGACAGATTTTATTTTTTCGGCAGTTGCAATTATTTTTAGAAGGGTGACTGATCTTGTTTATATGGGCCAAGTATTCATTTGATATTATAGTATTAGTAGCAGTATAGTCCGGCGTTGCTCGGGTGTAATGAAAGCTTTAAAACTAATCCATGGTCCTGGAGCTCAGACACGAAAGATTTAAAAGCAATAGTCTTTTTCCAGTTAAAGCGAAACCGTAGACTGAAAGAAAAATGAATGGATGTAAGTCAAATTTTGATTTCCTGGTATCGATATCAAATAAGCTTTTTTCGTCGTAAACTGAATTTTGAAGGCTAAATAAGTCCTCTGAGTAAATGGTATCATGGCTGAGACTAAGAACTACAATTATACCTACTTAGAGCCAAACCCGAAGCAAAAACTAAAATAAGAGGGCTGAAAAAAATAGACATACAGGCAGATAAACAGATACACACACAAACCTCTTGCCTTTTATATATATATATATATATATATATATATATATATATATATATATATAATCGATTTTCTGCACTATTGTAAGAACTGCAACCTTGAAACTTCTGATCCATGGTTCTGGAGCTCAGACTCTTTAGACATTGGCACGAAAGACTAAAAAGTTTCCAGTTAAAGCGAAACTGTAGGCTGAAAGAAAAATGAATGGATGTAAGTCAAATTTTGATTTCCTGGTATCAATTTATATATATATATATATAATCGATTTTCTGCTCTATTGTAAGAACTGCAACCTTGAAACTTCTGATCCATGGTTCTGGAGCTCAGACTCTTTAGACATTGGCACGAAAGACTAAAAAGTTTCCAGTTAAAGCGAAACTGTAGGCTGAAAGAAAAATGAATGGATGTAAGTCAAATTTTGATTTCCTGGTATCAATTTATTTATATATATATATATATATATATATATATATATATATAATCGATTTTCTGCACTATTGTAAGAACTGCAACCTTGAAACTTCTGATCCATGGTTCTGGAGCTCAGACTCTTTAGACATTGGCACGAAAGACTAAAAAGTTTCCAGTTAAAGCGAAACTGTAGGCTGAAAGAAAAATGAATGGATGTAAGTCAAATTTTGATTTCCTGGTATCAATTTATATATATATATATATATATATATATATAATCGATTTTCTGCACTATTGTAAGAACTGCAACCTTGAAACTTCTGAATATCGTTTCTTATGTCTTTGTCTATGAGTGTATCAAATTTGATTAAAATCGGACCACTCCTTTCATAACCCGATTTTTTCGATTATCGATTTCCGATATTTAAAAACACTCACAGACGTTTATAGTACAACTCTGTAAATTTTCAAGAAAATCGGTTCAGCCGTTTCGAAGTCTATAGGTAACGGCACACACAGACAGACACACACACACACAGAGACAAATTTCAATTTATAAATAAGTTTAGATGTAGTGAAATTAGTTGATCTTAATATTGTTTGTGTTGAAGATTTTTTAAGTGTGAGGAAATGGTAAAAATGTTTGGGAATGAAGTTTAGGAAGAGCTTACCAATGTTAGTTTGAACGTTACGACTGAAGGGTGCGTTAAACCAAATAATGTTACGTTTACGTGATTTCTGCTTATTCTACCGACCGGTTTTAAAACTGATTTTTCTAAAGTCGTGTAGCGTTTTTTTTTTTCTTTCGCTTTTTTTTTCTCAGGCATTAATTTGTTTTATTTTAGAATTGTCAATAATTACTTTATTGCGAGAGTTGATAATTAAATAGATTTCTGTTGGTTCTGGTGATTCTCTGGGGTAAATTTGATGCCCTGTTGATGTGAAATGGTTATGTGAGTCCTTAGTGTAGGGTTTTACAGATCATTGCTCAGATCGAAGGTAACATCAAAGAAATTTACGACTTTAGCGTTAGTTTTGGTGGTAATATTAAGATGGTTGTCTTTGAAAAATTTTATTAGATCTTTTCTGAGTTAATCCGTTTATTGTGGATTAGTATTACGGAGGATTATCCGTCGTCTCGGTAAAGTCCGCTGTTATATAAATCGAAAATGTCTCCTACCAAATATATATACTCGGAGAAAAAAATAATTAGGTAGGGTAAAAAAAATACTTACATACATACAATATGAACAGGTGAAGCAAGGAAGAATAAAACAGATAGATAGATAGATAGATAGATAGATAGATAGATAGATAGATAGATAGATAGATATGAACAGACGGAGATAGATAGATAGATAGATAGATAGATAGATATAGAACAGACTGAGATAGATAGATAGATAGATAGATAGATAGATAGATAGATAGATAGATAGATAGATAGATAGAACAGACTGAGATAGATAGATAGATAGATAGATAGATAGATAGATAGATAAGATAGATAAGCAGGAAGAATAAAACAGATAGATAGATAGATAGATAGATAGATAGCAGGAAGAATTAAACATAGATAGATAGATAGATAGATAGATAGATAGATAGATAGATAGATAGATAGATAAGCAGACAAGCAGGAAGAATAAAACAGATAGATAGATACACAGAGATAATTAGACACACACACACACACACACATATATATATATACTAGCAGTATAGACCGGCGTTGCTCGGGTGTAATGAAAGCTTTAAATCTAATCCATCGTCCTGGAGCTCAGACTCTTTGGACGTTGGCACGAAAGACTAAAAAGCAAGATTTTTCAACTTCCAAAGCTTTGCAACTTTAGACTTCTACGTGATGGTGTTGATTGTCAATCAACAACATCATTGACAAGACACAAGAACTGTTGAAACAAGATAACTACACTGTCATGATGTTATAACATATTTATATTATAAATTTTGAATAAATATTATTTGATTTATTCTGTACAGATCTCTCTTTTAAGATGAGTATTTTTTTATATTGGAATTTTATTCCATCCATACCAACCCTATACTTAGACATATATTCCTATAGAATTTATGCTTTTATTTCTAACTAGCAGTATAGCCCGCCCTTGATCGGGTGTAATGACAGTTTTAAAACTAATCCATGGATCTGGAGCTCAGACTCTTTGGGCGTTGGCACGAAAGACTAAAAAGCAATAGTTGTTCCCAGTTAAAGCCAAACCGTAGACTGAAAGAAAAATGAATGGAATATAAGTCAAATTTTGATTTCCTGGTATCGATATCAAATAAGTTTTTTCGTTGTAAACTGAATTTTGAATGCTAAATAAGTCCTCTGAGTAAATGGTATCATGGCTGAGACTAAGAACTACAACTGAACCAACTTAAAGTCAAACCCGAAGTAAAAACTAAAATAAGAGGGCTGAAAAAAATAGACATACAGGCAGATAAACAGATACACACACAAACCTCTTGCATTTTATATATATATATATATATATATATATATATATATATATATATATATATTATCGATGACTGTATCAAATTTTATAAAAATCGGACCACTCCTTCTATAACCCGATTTTTTCGATTATCGATTTTCGGGGGCACCTCGATACAAAACCTAGCTAAGAACACTCGCAGGCGCTTTTAGTACAACTGTGTAAATTTTCAAGAAAATCGGTCCAGCCGTTTTGGGAGTCTATAGGTAACGGACTCATACACACACAGACACACACACACACACAAAGTTCCATTTATAAATAAGTTTAGATACATTTATGCATACAACTAATAGGATATTAATAATATTTATATCAACTATAAACACACGATTAAAATATTACATTACCTTTGCATGTTTTCATAAATCTATAATCAATGAATCCAAATATGTCCACCAATATCTATAATTATATAATTTAAAGATACTTCCATATATTCATAACATTGTGATATTGTGTTCTCTATATACACTATATTCTATTTTACTTCATGAGTTATCTGTTATAATTAGAGATCGCTGATAGAGAAGAACATGACTAAGAACTGCGCGTACGATATTCCATGTAGCTGTGTAAAGAAATATCAAAAAAGTAATGGGCGGCTCCCTAAAGGTAAATCTGAAAGAATATCGCAAGGCCATAACACGAGGGTAGATAGAGAAATGTCGTAGCTGACCACATATGGAGAGAGAAGGGGGATCACCCTCCTATAAAATGAGGTTGAAATGAATGATAGAGAATACAACTGAAAACTATGTTAACTTAAGAAATCAACGCATATGCTAGGCCACAAAAATCTCCTAAGCCGGTCAAGCATAGAAATGAATACAATATTGGAACCAATACAGAATCCTAAAGAAAATCTTTATCGTCAAAGTTTGCAATATGAGCTCTGGTAAAACATGGTTACTGAGACATTAGGTTTATACGTCGCAAAAATCCATACACTGATGTCCTCAAGGATGCCCAGTGGATATAATAGTCTTTGGCTCAGTGCATACAGACGTTGGTTTGTTCCATTGATTTAACCCAAAAAGTTGTGAGTTCACTACCTGGCTTCAGCAGTGGCGAACAAATAATTTAGAGAGTTGAATTTAAGGGAGATAACTACACTGCATCCGGAAGTGGCATCGCACATGGAATGAGATCAATCTATCCCAGTGATCAAAATAAAGATTTCAATTCAAAATTCCTCGCAGCTGGAGAACGCTGGAGCGTACATCGACCGAAACGACGTAAACATGGTCATAAAGATGAGGACAACAGTCCGAACAATGTAGATACAACCTCATCTCAGAAGTATAGACTAATATTGAAGGATCGGTGCGAACCCGATATACTAAAGGTATGCAGACGAATAGGAAAGTCCCACCTGAAGTTTGCACGAATATCAAACCACATGATATTCTTACACCAATGCAGACTTAACACCGAGACTTGCCGTCATTTTAAGAAGACTCCGTTTGGTCGCAGAAAAAGCGGGACACGTCTTGGTCCGAGAACGAATCAGTACAACCGATGGATGAAACAAAACTTACAGTCTGACATCTCCTCAAGGCTCGGGGAATTCCTCAACAGAATCACTGATAGAGAAGACCGAAAAAGAATCCAGCACGATCTGGAAAAATTCTTCAGGTAAGTTCGGCAAAATGAAATTAAATAAATTATAAAGTCGGAAGGCAACACACGAGGTCCATCAACCCCCTGTAAACGCAGTTGTCAACATCAGTCAATATCACTCAGTGCTGAACAAAGTTCTCAACTTCGTAACAACCATCTAGCAGATACCATTCCTGGACATCATTGCCCGAATCGAAAAAATAGCCTTGAACATCCCTCAGGTTCATGTTAATGAGTTAAGATAGAGAGCAAGACAGATATTGAAGAAAGTCAAGCCACGCAAATAAAGCATCAGAAAAGAGGGGGTGGCAATCGAAAACCCAACAGAGGAATAAGGACATCATATTATCCGCTAACAAATACAACGCACCTGTAGTGACTGACAAAAATAAATACACCGAGAAACTGGAAAACTTCATTAGAAGTGGTAGCTATAGCAAAGTAAAGAAAGAATGTACGTTGAAAACAGAACGTCGGCTGTCACAAATCCTAATCAAGAACAAGAATCATTTCCAGCCTACGACATACAGACAGTTTTTCAACGCTACAGCAAGCTGCCTCACATATATTGTCTACCCAAGATTCACAAAGACGCTATTCTACTCAGGCGGATTGTTAGCAGCCAAAGATTCTGTGTGCCACCCTCTGAGTCACTTCCTTGTTGATATCATTCACCCACTGATAGGAAAGTCACGATCACATGTCTGCAACTCTGTTCATTTCGTGGAATTAATCAAAGATGCTCACATCCAATACTACCAGATGGTGAGCCTGGCTGTGGTGAGTCGGTTCACCAAGATACATACGGCGGACGCACTATCGATAGTCAGGAAAAGAATAGCCTCAGACTCATCGCTAGAAGAACGTACCAGTATACCACTAGATAACCTGATGGAGATGCTGACATACTTCACACTTCAGAATGGAATCAAACATATTTCATCAACATGAAGCCTTATCAATAGACTCGTCATTATCACCACCACTGGTTAAAATATACATGGGATACTTCGAAGAGATGATATTAGAATTCACAGTATTAAAACCAGCTATATGTCTAAGATACATTGATGGTACGTTCATACTCTGGACACATCAGTAAGAGGTTCAGACACTACTGGACCATGTGAACTCAATAACATCATTGATACAGTTCACAACTGAAAAAGAGAATGACAACAAAATAGCATTCCTGGATTTACTAATATCTCGAACAAAGAATGGATTCAAGACATCCGTATGTACAGTAATTAGTCGGCATAAGCAGTACTCTACAACGTAACACCTACCCAGGTTACAGGACAGCAGCAACGTAAAAAGGGAGGGTGCATGGGGATAACATCTCTCAGAAAACTGCCTCGGTCTGCCTACCCTAAGTGAGGTGTTATCGAAGAAAATACAAAGGACCTGTGGTCCATATAACATCAGGACGATCATTAAAATCGGTTATAACACTTCCTAGATATTTAAATTTCTGTACCTGTCCCTCATCTGTAATTGGCATTTTGGGCTGTCCTTTTTTATGATGACATGCATTCGGTTTTCTTGCAGTTTATTTGTAGTCCTTACTTGTCACTCTCTTCAGCTACCTTCTGTCGGAGGTCTTGTAGTTTCCTTTCTGTGTGTGTCTACGTAGTGTAAAACCAATTTTAATGATCGTCCTGATGTTATATGGACCACAGGTCCTTTGTATTTTCTTCGAAAAAGCTTGGTCACATAATGAGGGATTAGTTTATATATTGATTATAAAGCTTGTTTCTATATATTTATATTCTAGATTTATGGGCTTGAGCTAGTGGATGACAGAACAGGGGTCGCATTGTGTAACAGGAGAAGGCGTGCTAAGAGCCACCAGAGATAGGGAGACGTGGAAGGCTATGATTGCCTGAGTAAGACATCCAATAGAAAAAATGATTAAGGACTGTGTGTACGCCATTTTATGCGGTTGTGTATAGCATTATAAAGGAGGAAAACGACTCCTTCTTAAAGTAAGGCTGCAGGAACATCTCAAGCCCGTGTATCAGCGTAACTGACCATATATGAAGAGAGAAAGGACATCACAGCCTCCTAAGGGATGGAGTTGAAAAAATTGATAGAGAACATCACTGAAAACTACGTAAACGCAAAGAATCAACGCATATGCGATGACAAAAAAACTCTTAAGCCGACCAAGCATAGAAATTAATACAATATGGGAACCAGTAATACGGAGTAGCAGATGAAACCATTAGCTTCAAAATATGAAATTAGAGTTCTCGTAAAAATTGTGACTGAGACATCAGGTATATACGTCCCAAAAATTCACACACTACAGAATTAAAACAGTACAGGGATAGATACATAAATAGATAGATAGATAAGCAGGAAGAAGAAAACAGATAGATAGGTAGATAGATAGATAGATAGATAGATAGATAGATAGAATAGAAGAAGGAAAGAAGAAAACAGATAGATAGATAGATAGATAGATAGATAGATAGATAAGCAGAAAGAAAGAAAACAGAGATAGATAGATAGATAGATAGATAGATAGATAAGAAGGAAGAAGAAAACATAGATAGATAGATAGATAGATAGATAGATAGATAGATAGATAAGCAGAAAGAAGAAAACAGATAGATAGATAGATAGATAGATAGATAGATAGATAGATAGATAGGAACAGTCTGATATAGATCGATCTAAACTTATTTATAAATGAAACTTTGTCTCTGTGTGTATGTGTGTGTGTGTTTGTGTCTCTGTGTGTTTCCATTACCTATAGACTCCAAAACGGCTGAACAGATTTTCTTGAAAATTGACACAGTTATACTATAAGCGTCTGCGAGTGTTCTTAGCTAGTTTTTGTGTCGAGCTACCCCAAATAAATATCGAAAATCGAAAAAATCGAGTTATAGAAGGAGTGGTCCAATTTTAAACAAATTTGATACATTCATAGACAAAGACATAAGAAACAATATTAAGATGTTTCAAGGTTGCAGTTCTTACAATAGTGCAGAAAATCGATAATATATATATATTATATATATATTATAATATATATATTATATATATATATTATATATATATTATATATATATATATATATATATATATATATATAAACGCAAGATGTTTGTGTGTGTCTGTTTATCTCCCTGTATGTCTATTTTTTCAGCCCATTTATTTTAGTTTTTGCTTCGGGTTTGGCTCTAAGTAGGTATAATTGTAGTTCTTAGTCTCAGCCATGATACCATTTGCTCAGAGGACTTATTTAGCCTTCAAAATTCAGTTTACGACAAAAAAAGACTTATTTGATATCGATACCAGGAAATCAAAATTTGATTTACATCCATTCAGTTTTCTTTCAGTCTACGGTTTTGCTTTAACTGGAAACAACTATTGCTTTTTAGTTTTTCGTGCCAACTTCCAACGAGTCTGAGCTCCAAGACCATGGATTAGTTTTAAAGCTTTCATTATACCCGAGCAACGACGGACTATACTGCTAGTAGATAGATAGATAGATAGATAGATAGATAGATAGATAGATAGATAGAAAGGGTGAATAAAAAGTTGAATAAAAGGGTGAAATAGATGTTGACAGAAGTAGATAGAAGCAGAAGTGTTTATATAGAGGGATAACTAAATAGATACATAGATGTATAGAAAGATAAAAACAGATAGATAGATAGATAGATAGATAGATAGATAGATAGATAGATAGATAGATAGAAGTCTGCATGTAGCGTCTAAATTTCTGTTTCTGATTGCGGACATTCGTCTGGTCTAAAAAATCTCGGACAGGCACGAGCTTCTTGGAGTTACTCCACTGCGCAATGGTCAAAGGAAGTACGACGTGACTGATGAGTGACCAGACGGCCAAAACGGACAAAAGAGCGCTTGGTTAACAAAGTGTTGACCATTAGAAACTTTTTGGCTTCAAGCCTCGAGGCAAATGGCCAGACTTTCTTGAACAACGCCAAGGAATATAGGATGAGCCGTGCGGCGGTGGGCTGCACGGTGTGGGTACTTGATCAAACAGCGTGCGACATCGGAAAGATAGATGACCCCGAATCGTTATACATATATGCTGGGTGGTGCTCTGAAATTACAATAAAGATCAATAATGCGAAATTAGAAAAGTGCATGAGGGTGAAAGAAACAATAATGAAATCTTTCTGCAAATAGGTTCAATATTTGACGATATCATTCTTTTTTTTCTTTGCTTATAAAAAAGTTAATTTTCTCTTAGTGGCTGGTCTGCAATACCAAAGATGTCACGTTGCCCTATAAATTATTTTATCCCACCAATCACTTCCTCTTTCTGACTGTTCCGCTTTGTTACATACTCAAGAGTTGAAGAAAATATTAAAGACACCTAGTGCCATAATAGCATAATTTAGAAAATTCGATTAAATTGACAAAAGCTTGTCTATTTTTATGGTTGTTAACTAACTAGTACTTCATTTGTTTGCTAAAATTGTTGTTTTAGTACATCTCTGAATAAGTGTATTAGAATCAACAATCAGCACTAATTTTAAGTGATCAACTTAACCCTATAGTTCTTAAACATTCCGGAGGAAAATGCCAAATTCGAAGATGTTTATAATCCTTTCATACTGCTAAATAGGAACCTTCTAATGAACAAGAATATCTTCTCTGGCCACCAGTCTCCAGATTTCAACATCATTGAACCTTTATGGTTCATTTTAGAAAAAAAAGTGACGAGTCGATATCCTCCACCATCATCCTTGAAAAAGTTGCAGCCTGTTCTCGCGGAAGAATGAACAAATCTTTTTGGAAAAAGTTCAAACTTTTCACGAGTCGATCACACGCAGAATTCAAGCTGTAATTACTACGAAAGGCGAAACGATTGTGTAATCAATTAAATTTACATGACATTTCAAGGTGTTTTCATTATTTTGCATACCCCTGATATATATATATATATATATATATATATATATATATATATGGTGGGGTATATATATATATATATATATATATATATATATATATAATAAAAAGTGTGAGAGGTCGTGAACGTTTAATTTAAAGTGTATATTTATTGTTGTATAAAGATATACATATTATGATATTTTAAATGTCTATAATGGTATTTGTGACGCTACAAGTGTTTCGAGTCTAAGATTGACTCTATTCAGGCGAATAAATGTGTGGCTTTAAATATCAAGTTTCTTTTGTTTCTGAGAGCCAAGTTCTTGTTTATATATAGGTAAGTCAAAAATAAAAATAAAAATAAAGATAAAGAATAAAGAAATAAATCAAATCAAGGAAGTAAAAAATAAAATAATAAAGTAAGTCCAATAAATCAAATAAATCAAATGTTGGCGTGTTGAATAGTCTGTGTTTTCTCACATCAGCACTTGTATAAATGGATAAACAGATAACTAAATGAATGAATCAAGTGCTTATCCCAATTTGAAATAATTTTGGTCTGGGGTCCCTCTTCTAGAGGCCTTTGTTTATTTACATGTCTTTACATCTGTCAGTTGGTCGCTTTTATTGCTTCAACGGTGTTTTGAATTTGGTATATATATATATATATATATATATATATATATAAACTTATTTATAAATGGAACTTTGTCTGTGTGTGTGTGTCTCTGTGTGTGTATCCGTTACCTATAGACTCCAAAAGGGCTAAACCGATTTTTTGAAAATTTACACAGTTTCACTATAAGCACCTTCGAGTGTTCTTAACTAGGTTTTTCTATAGGTTCGATAAATATCGAAAATCGATAATCGAAAAAATCGGGTTATAGCAGGAGTGGTCCGATTTTAATCAAATTTGATACACTCATAGACAAAGACATAAGAAACGATATTCAGAAGTTTCAAGGTTGCAGTTCTTAAAATAGTGTAGAAAATCTATAATATATATATATATATATATATATATATATATATATAAATCAAGATGTTTGTGTGTACGTCTGTTTATCTGCGTGTATGTCTGTATTCTTCCAGCTCTTTTATTTTAGTTTTTGCTTCGGGTTTGGCTCTAAATCGGTATAATTGTAGTTCTTAGTCTCAGCCATGATACCATTTACTCAGAGGACATATTTAGCCTTCAAAATTCAGTTTATGATGAAAATATTTATTTGATATCGATACCAGGAAATCAAAATTTGACTTACATCCATTCATTTTTCTTTCAGTTTACGTTTTCGCTTCAACTGGTAACAACTACTGCTTTTTAGTCTTTCGTGCCAACGACCATGGATTAGTTTTAAAGCTTTCATTACTCCCGAGCAACGCCGGGCCATACTGCTAGTATATATATATATATATATATATATATATATACACACACAAAAACAAATATATATATATATATATATATATATGTCATATATCTCATATAAATGTTTTATTTATATATATTATATATACACACACACATATACACATACATACACATACACACACACATATATACATACACATGCATACATATATATATATATATATATACATATATATATATACATACACACATATACATATACATACACACACATACACACGTATATATCCGCATATTCATACACACATATACATACAAATATTACAATCTAAAATATTATAAAACATTACAATTATATAACTATTAACATAACAACTTTAAAAAAAATATTTGGTAGTAAAACGTTTCCAATCAGGTACAAAAATTTAAATACCTAACCGAATACAGAATGAGATATAAAATAATTAGAATTGGGAGAAAAATAAAGTTTATGTGAATGAAGAGAAAATATAGCCGTCGAATGAGATGACGTCTTTGAGAAGCGAAGAACATTTGTTCCATTTGTTAAGTTTGGTTCGGCCCCAACCAATTTTATACAGGTGAAGTTTTCAATTAGAATTACCTCATATCGCTAATCAAAATTAATGGCCACATTTGAAGAGAAATGTTTTATTTATGCAAGTTTAGTTAAGAACCAACGAGAGTTCTCTTTAAGTTTTTTAAAAATATATTTTTTCTATATTTGGAACTATTTTCTTGAATTTTGCTTCATATAAATTTCCCAATATCTGAGTAGTTTTTGTTTTCAGAAGCTATTAGGAAAGTCTTGTTGGTTTTTTTTTTGGGGTTTTTTTTTTGTTTGAATATTTTCAAATATCACATGGTCTTATCTTTAGGTGACAGTTCATGTATCATGTTGTTATTTTTATTCATTTATTTTTCAAATAAATGTCATATGTTTGTTTTTAAGTTTGATAATACTTTGTTAAGATTAGGTTGTTTGATTTTTATGCTAATTGCTTCTAGGATTTGTAGTCATTTTTTTAACAGATTCTGTTATATAGAAAATCTGTGATATTGACAAAGATTTGTCAGTTTTCTTGTGTTTAAGTCTTTGGCGATTTAACTGTACTTTTGTTGGCCCCCTCATCAAATATGCAAATTGTGTATATCTATTTACGTATATGAAAAGATATAAAGAAAGCCGTTTTGTTTACAGCTATATTCCTTTTATTTATTAAATGTTTTTCACGCGAATATATATATATATATATATATATATATATTACGGAAATGAACTAAGATTAACGAAACTGGTTATAAACAACCGATCAATTTGAAATGATTTGTTTGAACATTATTTTTGATCGATACTCGTATTTAAGTCGATATTCTGTTTATAATCAAACAGTATTTTATATATCTATTTCTACCGGCCTGACTATTTTGTTACGAAAATGTGCGTAATTCGGCAAGATTCGAATCTGCGACTCCTATCCATTTCAATATTGACTGATCGTCATTCGTGGTCGAGAGGTCTACGACGCGCCAGATGACTTGGTGGCTTCCCCTATGTGGATAGGGGCCTCAGGTTTGAATAGTGCCGAATGACACACATTTTCTCAACAAAAATCTATTGTAAATAATCAGGCCGTTAGAAATAATTATATAATACTGATTGATTATAAACAGAATATCTATTTCAATACGAGTATCGATAAAAAATAATGTTCAAACAAATCATTTCATTCATATATATATATATATATATATATATATATATATATATATATATATGCGTATAATCTGTACTTGAACTTGCAAATATATTAATTAATAAGCACAGATTATATCATATATACACACACACATCGATGTATCTGTACGTATGTGTATAATGCATTTTATACGCATGTTTTTTATGTATTATGTAGCTATGAGAGGGAAAATATATCTCTATATCAGCAAGCATCTGTACAATGCTGTAGACGTTTTCATTCGCTATCAGAAAAGTCGATCTTGGAACCTTAATACATTGCAGCTTAATTGGATCAACCCAAAAGGAGAGCACACGAGATATTAATTAAACATTTCTAAAATTTTACCACAAAATTTTCTTATTTCTTTGTCTGTTCTTCATTCAGTCGACAAAGCAGAAAATAAATAGAAGTTTTACTTCTTTTAATTATTTCCATTCTTCTTCTTCTTCTTCTTCTTCTTCTTCTTGCCTGCAATATTCTGTCTCTTTTTCTTTTTAATTTTTCTTGCATTTCTTTTATAACTAATTTCAATTTTTGGATTCCTTCGGGCATTCTGAACTTGCACAGTGCTAACATGACGAAAAGAGACGTTTCATGATGATGTGAATGATCATCATAATAAACATGAAAATAATTATGATAATAATTATGAAACTATTAATAAAAACACGTAGATGGTTGCACAAAGGAAGCCGACAAAGAGAAAACGAATTGTTGCTAATAGAGGCACAATACAACTTCATTCTGTCAGCTCAGTTTTCCTTTTCGTATCTCAATTGGTTTGTTTGTTTGTTTGTTTGTTTGTTTATTTGTTGCTGTTTTCTTTTGTATCTTCACTATAAAATTATCGTTATTTACTTTTAATATCTGTTTTACATTTGTCTATTTAAAATTAAAAAAGATTTTATAAGAGACTCACTGTTAATTGAAACGAACTTTCAAATGAATATTTACTGTTGAAACTACACAGTCGATTGTGCAATTCGTGAAAATTCAACAACAATCTGCTTAGGATAGCATTTTCTTAAAATATCTTTGTAATCACATCGACACAAACAAGGCATTTCCCTGCCACTATTTTGCAGGGGGTTACATAGAAGGAAAGTTATGAGAAAGAGTGACAGGTTATAGGGGGTGTCAGGAAGTGGGTAACAGAAGGTTGGAATAATGATGAGAGTGAAGTGGACGGAGAAGGGAGCATGAGAGAGAGGATGCAGGTTGGTGAGATAGCAGATGACTATTGACTTTAAATTTAAATTCTTGGAGATTGTAGCTGTCGGGGAAGCAAGTAAACGGAAGGGAATTCCAAAGATGGGAAGTGCGAGAAAAGAAGCTGCCGGAGACTCGAATGACTGAAAGGTCGGCAAGCTGCAAGAAGGTCGTTAATGAAAATTAAAATTAGGGTAAAAAATGGAGCTTTGGAGGACACCTGCTTTAAAACATGTATCAACCATTCAGGTTAACTTTCATTTCAGAATTGGTTAGGATATGATAATTCTCATCCAAAAACTTTATAAAGAAAATTAGAAACTAACAAAAAGGACATAATTCTAAACATTCAATTGAAAATATGGCCCTGGGCATGACAGTAAAATGCATCCGGCAGCAAGGCCTCTGATTGAGAGGTTGTGAGAGCATGGACCCACTTCTGAATTGCTGTTGTTCCCAGGTCTACCCTGACCCGGAGTCGTAGCACCTGTTAGGGTCCTAGCTATGGACAAATGGTTAAATCCTCAAACAGGGGTGGGGGCAAACACAATGAAAGTATCAAAATACACTTTTATAGAAATATATATGCATAAAAATAGACTTTTATAGAAAAATATACATTTTTGAAGAAAAATGTTACCAACAAACCATTTTTGAAGAAAAAATTATTACCATAACACATTTTTGAAGGAAAAAATTATTCTCAATTTTTGAATACAAATCTATGACAAGTTTTCTAAAATAAAAAATATAAAAACAAAAAAATTTCATAAAAATTTGACTAAATTAACCTTTTCATTATAACCAAACATAAAAACAACCTTAAAAACCCCACAATTTTGGCATTAAAAGACCCACAGAGGTTGATATGCAGTTAAACAAAACTCAAACAAATCAAACTTAAAATCAATTGAAAATAAAATAGCATTTGTCAAAAGAAAAATACCGTTCAGTTGTTCTTTAACATTTCGCTTTCGTTTGCTTCTATTTTTTTTTTTCTTTTTACTCATTTTCATTGTCGTTAACATTTGTGACTGAAATGGCAGGGGTGGAGTTATACAAAGATAAGTCCAAGTTTCTAATGATCTATAATATAATAATATATTACCTGTTGTTCTCTCTTGTCTCTCACTCTCTTGTCCTCTACCTATTTTTATCACCAGTTCTCTCGCTATCTTTGAAATTTGGTTTTTACCGGCATCTTCCTTTGACACATTGCAACACATCGTCTTCTGTCAACAGTCTAGTTCTGGATGCATTTATAATATTCTTATTCTCTCTCTGTCTCTCTCTGTCTCTGTCTCTGTCTCTCTCTCTCTCTCTCTTTCTCTCTTCTCATTATATATATATATATATTTATATATACTTTTGCTTTGATAAAGTACATCACGGGACTAAAGGCATAGGTGAGAAAAATTTAGTTTTCTTCTTGTCTTCTTTATATATATATATATATATATATATATATGTGTGTGTGTGTGTGTGTGTGTGTGTGTGTAAATTCAGATAATTTTTAGGGGATAGCTATTTCAGCATGTTAGTTAAAACAGGCATTGTCAACCCCTTTTAATTTAAACCATATATATATATATATATATATATGTGTGTGTGTGTGTGTGTGTGTGTGTGTGTGTAAATTCAGATAATTTTTAGGGGATAGCTATTTCAGCATGTTAGTTAAAACAGGCATTGTCAACCCCTTTTAATTTAAACCATATATATATATATATATGTGTGTGTGTGTGTGTGTGTGTGTGTGTGTGTGTGTGTGTGTGTGTGTGTTATTACAAGAGCAATCCGTGAGTATTATTTTGATAAAACATTTCCTGAGACATCGATTGACTGAAGAGGTTCAATTGATTAGCCAGCAAGTGCACCTGACCCCAATGGAAATTTTCTTTCGGGGAGTGTTCAAGGACAAGGTTTGTAGTCGAAAACCAAGAAGTGTAATAATTTGGAAAATTGCATAAGAGATACATTTCTAAAAATTAATACACAAAGTGACTTGTGCAAAAAATGTTTTTCAAAGTGTGAGGGGTAAAGCTTTAAAGCTTTATGAAATTGTGAAACAGTTTGAGCACCTGCATTGAGAAAATGCTTTTGATAAGTGCTTTTGTATTATTGTATATAATAAAACTTAATTGTCAATGTTCACAGCTCATCAGTACGGTTAGTCTCCTATTGCTTTTTAACCCAGGATTGAAACCCGACCGAATTTGCGTCAGTCGGCGATTCTACCTCTAAGCTATGGGCGTTCGGTAGAAGAAATCAGACTTTTTAGCGTGTATATTGTCATTATACCCGCCCAATAGCCAGAGTGCTCTAATCCATTACTTAATGAGCGATGCGTAAATGCCAGAGTAGCTACTGTTTTTCAAAGTCTACCATTCTTCCAGAGTGCTCAATCAGGGTGTGAGAGCGTAAATATATATATATCCTACGTATATGTCACGACTCAGAGTTTCATTCATTATGCAATCATCAGGTGCATATTTCAAACTGACAGTTTAATAGATTTGAATTTAAGTTGATTCCATGTTCATGAGAGCGTATACCTTATAAAATTTAGTTACTGTTCTTTTTAATAAGATTAAACCTTTAAATATTCTATAGTTACATGTGGATAAAAATTTTAAATTTAAATTTTAAATTTTAAATTGAAATTCATATTATAATAAAAGAAAAGAACAAAAAGAAAAATCATAAACTACAGAGAGAAGAAATCAAAGGGGCGTAAATCATGAGTCTTAAACATTTAAATATTCAAATATTACATGTACATAAAAATATAAAGAAAATTAAAATTTTAAATAGAGATAAAATTAAGATAGAATAAAACAAAGTAACAGAAAAATTAAAAGATATAATTTAGAATTAAGAATTAAAAATAAAAGGGGTTTATTTCATAATTCTTAAAAGTAATATATGATTGAATGAAAGAAAAATAGGCAAAGAAAATAGTAAAGGGGGAATCTATATCTACCTGGGTCTAAGAATTTAAGTAAGTATTTTTTTTCTATGACAGCATGTAGTCATTAAATCATTTTTCTTAAGCAAATTTAGATTTCTGAAATGCTCGAAGATGACAAAATGCTTATTTCTGCCTTCATGGGTTTTAACGGGGTATTCTAAACTAGTTTTGAGTTTAATTTTTTCTAAAGCCTCAATGTATTTCATTTGAAAAAGATTTAGGCAGAAAACACGTAAAGGGAACATTGTTTGGTTTAACCCACCCTTCAGTCGTAACATCCAAACTAAAATTGGTAAACTATTCCTTAACTTAATTAATATAAATATTTCTACCATTCGCCCACTTTATGAAATCTTCAACAAAAACAATATTAACATTAGTCATAGTTGCGTTAAAAAAATAAATAAAAAAAATAGATAAATATATTTCACAACATAATGCTATGATATCAAATATATATTTTGCCCGCATAAACAACATCCATCACCCAACTAATAGCAAAAATAACCCTTCTAAAAATAATTGCAACTGCCGAAAAATTAAAACCTGCCCATTGAATGGCCAATGTATGTCCGAAAGTATTGTTTATAGTGCCTGACTTCATTCGGATGATAATAATGTTAAACTTAACGAACGCATTTATTATCTGTAATATATATATATATATATTACGTACCTTATCCCGTCAGGGCGCAGGCGATCATGGCCTTCCACGCCTCCCTATCCGTGGTGGCTCTTAGCACGCTTTCTCCTGTAACGACTCAGCCCCCGTTTTGTCAGCCACCAGCTCAGGCCTTTTAAATATGTTATCCGTTGCTTTCCCCTGTTTTTCCCTTTATCTGGCCTGTTAGTATCAGGTTCTCCAAGCCCTCCTTCCTCGCTGAATGTCCCAGGAACTGTAGTTGTCTCTTCCTGACGCTCAATATTAATTTCCTTTTCGTTTCCATCATTTCCAAAATCTCGTCATTGCTCACATGCTCGGTCCATGATATCCACAGCATCCTTCTGTAGAACCATATTTCAGCTTCTTCAAGTTTTCCCTTCATCTTTGTTGATATTGTCCAACATTCGCTGCCATATTGAAAAATTCACATCACATAGCAATCCAGTACTCTCTTCTTTGGTTTTAGTGAAAGTTTCCTGTGTCTTAATACTTTACTCAGCTTCTGGAACTCGTCTTTCGCCATGCTGATTCGCCTTTGGATCTCTGTGTCGCACTTTCCGTCTTCAGTTAAAACACTTCCCAGATATTTGAATTTTCGGACCTGACTTAATATTAACACCCCCCCCCCACTTGTATTTGGCACTTTGGGCTGCTTTTTTTTTTTCTGATAAACATGCATTCGGTTTTTTTGCAGTTTATTTGTAATCCCTTCATGTCACTCTCTTCAGCTATCTTCTGCAGGAGGTCCTACAGTTTATTTCCGTGTCTGCAATCAACACTGACCTCTGCGTGTCTTATGTTGTTCAGATTGTGATCTTCGATGACAAATCCTGGCATAACATCTAGGCTCCTCAAAATATACTCACTGTACAAGTTAAATAAATCCGGTGAAATTACACATCCCTGTCTTACGCCTATTTCTATCTTTGTATAACTGCTGAATTCGTTACCTGTGCGTATGCAGGCAGTTTGTTGTCAGTAGAAGTTTTTAATTACCCAAATATAACGAGACTGCTGAGCATCTCCATCAATTCTTTGAGGCGTATTTTGTCGAACGCCTTCGCTTAGTCAATAAAACATTGGTATAAGTCCTTCTTCATATGTATTGCCCTTTTAGAGAGCATCCTGATCATAAATATGGCATTCCTTGTCCCAGTGTCTTTGACGAACCCGCACTGTTCTTGTCCTATCTCTGGCCTGATTCTACTTTCTCTATTCATCAGTATTCTGACGATCTTTTTTGTAATGTGACTTATTAAGCTGATAGTTCGGTGTAGTTCACACTCGTTTGCACCTGGCTTTTAATATATCTCCCGTTGATCCCAAATAAAAAATTAAAATTAATAATATATTATAAAAGGTACAATACTACTAATTTAATCATCCGTAATAACTCCTCCCCACCAACTGATGTGTTACGTAAGACCAACATTACATATCAATTCAAATGTCTCCGATAAGAAAACAAATATATTTGTTCGATTTACAACAACTACATTAAGCAGATGTCTTACATTACATTTGTTTGACCATTCATCCATTTCTAGACATTTACAATAACATTCCTGTCTACAGACGCAATATTAAAAAATAATGATCGATAATACAACTATCCTACTCCAAGAAAACAACAAAAGCAACCTACAGATTCTCGAAGCAATATTCATTAAAATACTTAAGCAATCAATTAATAGAATCAGCTATGAATCCTGTAGTAATGTTCTAAAATGTTTGTAAAAAGAACAGTTTTTTCATACTTTAACACGTGCATGACCATGACATTACAACATATAAAAAAATCCATTTTGGATAATTTTCGCCTTCTAATTAACGCTAGCAATTTGTCAACTGTTATATTTGAAGCAGAAAAAATGTACAGTAATTTTGAGCAACACAGTTTTTCGGTTACATTTGTTACCATAACTCACACTCCTGAAGATGACCTTCGAAAGAGGTTGAAAGTACTTGAGTACCTTCAGAAATGAATGGAAATAACACCTGTCAACGTTACAATTCTCATATCTTTGATTGTAATATGCGAAAGATTATCCGACATTATGGAAGGATTTTATTAAAAATTAGCAAACATAATGTTTGCAATTAATGTAATCTTTTAATGTTTAAAAGAAAATTTGCTGCCTTAATACACACACACACACACACAAACATATATATATATATATATATATGTGTGTGCATGTGTGTGTGTGTGTATAAAATAAAATATATATATATATATAAAATAAAATAAATTTCGATGTTCAAAATTGTTGAATGATCATTTCAACATGAAATCCTTAAGGATTATATATATATATACACACACACACACACACACACACACATATATATATATATATATATATATATGCATGTATTGTAATAGTTGTTGCAATGGTTTATAAATTCTTAGTTTCAAATTGAAATTATGAATTTATGAACCATTGTAACAACTATTACAACAATAAAGCTCTACGCTGTATCGAATACTCTTTATAAAAGTAAATGCATGAACACCCAAAAACCTACGAGTTCCACAGATTTGTTACAATATATATATATATATATATATATATATATATATATATATATATAACTTTAATCCAAAAGGAAAAGTAGGAAGGTAAATCCCAAAGACCCGACCCTAATTAATATTAATATTTTAATATTAAAAAGTGATACAGGTGGAGAGCTCAATATAATTAAAATTACAAAGTCTATTATAAAATAAAATAAATTTCGATGTTCAAAATTATTGAATGATCATTTCAACATGAAATCCTTAAGAGAGATTTCACATCTCATCGGCAACTACCACATTTCAAATGAAATAAAAAAGAAAGAAAGAAATTGAAGGTTAAGAATTCACCACCGGAAGAAGTAAAAAATTTACGTCACAAAAAAAAAAAAAAAATCGGTTAGCAATCAATGTCTATTTTACTTTTAGATTGAGTTGTAAGTGAAAAAATTTGAAAATCTGGCTTGACAAAGGGAAAGGGGTTAACGGATGAAATAGGAAGTGGTGTTTGATTAAATTTTTTTACTAGGAACACTCTAAAAATCAGCTGCTCTTGTACCTCAAATATGGACAATATTATAAATTCTCATAATAGGCAAATTCTAAAGAATTTACTATAAGCGTTCTTAGCTAGGTTTTGTGTTGAGGTACTCCCGATAAATATTGAAAATCGATAATCGACAAAATCGGGTAATATAAGGAGTGGTCCGATTTTAATCAAATTTGATACACTCATAGACAAAGACATAAGAAGTGATATTCAGAAGTTTCAAGGTTGCAGTTCTTACAATAGGGCAGAATATCGATAATATATATATATATAAAAGACAAGATGTTTGTGTCTGTGTCTGTTTATCTGTCTGTATGTCTATATTTTCAGCCCTTTTTGCTTCGGGTTTGGCTTTAAGTAGGTATAATTGTAGTTCATAGTCTCAGCTATGATACTATTTACTCAGAAGACTTATTTAGCCTTCAAAATTCAGTTTACAACGAAAAAACTTATTTGATATTGATACCAGGAAATCAAAATTCGACTTACATCCATTCATTTTTCTTTCAGTCTACGGTTTCGCTTTAACTGGGAACAACTATTGCTTTTTAGTCTTTCGTGCCAACGTCCAAAGAGTCTGAGCTCCAGGACCATGGATTAGTTTTAAAGCTTCAATTACACCCGAGCAACGCCGGGCTATACTGCTAGTAGAAAATATTTAGAAATTAAAACATTTAGCTTTTATTTCGCTTAACGCACACAAATAAAGTAGTTATAATTTTCATTAAAGTTGCAACCTCACCCCCAAGAAACGAACATACAATAAAAATGCAGCCCCACCCCCAAGAAACGAACATACAATAAAAATGCAGCCCCACCCCCAAGAAACGAAAATGCAGCACCACCCCCGAGAAACGAACATACAATAAAAATGCAGCCCCACCCACAAGAAACGAACATACAATAAAAATGCAGCCTCACCCCCAAGAAACGAACATACAATAAAAATGCAGCCCCACCCCCAAGAAACGAACATACAATAAAAATACAGCCCCACCCCCAAGAAAGGAACATACAATAAAAATGAAGCCCCACCCCCAAGAAACGAAAATGCAGCTCCACCCCCAAGAAACGAACATACAATAGAAATACAGCCCCATCCCCAAAAAACGAACATACAATAAAAATGCAGCCCCACCCCAAGAAACAAACATACAATAACAATGCAGCCCCACCCCCAAGAAACGAACATACAATTAAAATGCAGCCCCACCCCCAAGAAACAAAATGCAGCCCCACCCCCAAGAAACGAACATACAATAAAAATGCAGCCCCACCCCCAAGAAACGAACATACAATAAAAATGCAGCCCCACCCCCAAGAAACAAAATGCAGCACCACCCCCAAGAAACGAACATACAATAAAAATGCAGCCCCACCCCCCAAGAAACGAACATGCAATAAATAGGTCAGATAAAAAATGCGGTACTAGAGTATCATGACCATGTTTTGGCTCAGTCACAATCATCCAGTTTAGACAAAGTTCAAGAGCGTATTTTTCTACCACTACAATCTTAATCTGTTCAAATCTAGCGTTAACCGTTATCTTTCGTCATCATCCTCATGAAATGCAAGTTTTACCACCTCCTCTCACAGGGGCTTACGTCCACATTATGTTGAAACATCATTTCAGGTAAGATCAGTAAAGTTAAGCAACGTCGATCCTGCTCAGTACACAGATGAGTGATAGCTTGGAAATACCACGTGCTGTAAGCTTGAACATACAGTTGGTGTACAGAATAATTCGGAAAAGTTTGAATCCAACACTTCTCCTCCAGCAGTAGGTTAATTAGTAAGACTTGTATCACTATTATTATCTCGTAAAAAACTTACAATTTAAAAATATCTTCTGGCTTTAAATAACCAGCAAAATCGTAGAAAACGAATCAATCCATCATCCTTTCTACATTGAGTGGCTATTGGGACTTGTATTTTGTGGAGTTGATTAAGAAAAATTTTGGAATTTCTAAAAACGTTGACAAGTCAGCACAAACAAATTAAAAAGTATAAACTGATAAAAATAAGATAAGAATGGATAATGGCTTTAAAAATGTTACAAATAGAATAATTAAATTGTTATATGAATAAGAGTAAAGTCAGTCAGTCATTTAAGTGCCATACGTGATACATGCTTGGGCGATCCTGTCTCATTCGAGACATGACTGACTGGACAAAAGACTATCCCACAGTAAGTTGCTATTGCTTTCTATAGTAGACTGGTTGCCAGCCAAGGCTATATAACCCAATCTGTTCTGTTATTTGACTCTTAGCTAGATGGGGAAATTAAGTAGTAATTAGTGTGGGATCAGTTTATTACTTCATAACAATAGAAAACCGATCCCCCACTTTATGCCAAGTAGAAGCCTTAATCATGATTCCAACTATTATATTCAGTCAGTTAATTGCCATACGTGATATACGCTTGGGCGATCATGTCTCAAAAGAGATGTGACTGACTGGGCAAAAGATTATCCCACAGTAGGTTGCCATTGCCTTCTACAGTGTACTGGTTGCCAGCCAAGGCTATAAAACCCAATCTGTCCTGTTATTTGACTCATACCTAAAGGGGGAAGAGATGTATCATATTATTAGTTTATAATTAAAGGACGATTAGTGTATTACTTTATAACAAAACAAAAATGATCACCCACTTTATACCTAGAAGAAGCCTTAATCATGTTTTCAACTATTATATTCAGTCAACCAGTTAAATGTCATATGTGATACAGGCTTGGGCGATCATGTCTCGAAAGAGATATGACTGAATGGGCAGAAGATTATCTCCGCAGCACGTTGCCATTACTTTCTGTGGTAGACTGGTTGCCAGCCAAGGGTATAGAACACAATCTGTTCTGTTATTTAACCCATAACTGGAAGGAAGAGATGGCTTAATACCTTTCCCAAAGGTATTTGCGCGTAAGTGAATGCAAGGAATTCAACTAGAATTCGAACTCGACTCCTCGATTTCTCGTTCCGAGCCGATATCCATTGCACCATTCTAATACTGATTTCATTTTTTTTTAAAATATGTACAATGGTAAAAGGCTCGTTCAAACATTTGCCATGAAAGTATTTATAAAAATGACAAGGCGCAATTTTACTAAGGTGAAAAAAATTATTTAAGCCGAGCTGCCAGGTCAGGACCAATAATATTGCTGATTCTTCTTTGTATTATACCAAAAAGCTCAAGGTAAATAGCTGAGCTGCCAGTCCAGGACCATTAATATTGCTTATTCTTCGTATTATATCAAGGAGCTCAAAGTAAGTAGCCGAATTGCCAGATCAGGACCAATAATATTGCTGATTCTCCTTTGTATTATATCAAAGAGTTCAAGGTATGTAGCCGAGATGCCAGGTCAGGACCAATCATATTGCTGATTCTTCTTTGTATTATATCAAAGAGCTCAAGGTAAATAGGAGTGTCAGCAGATCATGTGTGGCAGCAATATTGTAAGATTGGACGAATGGATAGATACGTAAGCTAGATTCTGAAAAAAGATTGTATCGCACGATACAGTGAACCAACTCTCTTAGCCTCTGACATAGCAATGGCTTCAATATAGTCTGAGAAATCGCAACGAGTCACTGTTCTGGTAACCAGGTAAGCATCAGCCATGCCGATAAAAGGCATGATTAGGGAGAGAATCTATATATCCAGATATTAAAAACAAATCTTTGATAATGGCTAACCAAACAGAGAAAAAATCTTAAAAGAACGGGTTTCTGAAAAGGCATTCGGAAAATCAATATTGCTTGTTTTATTTAGATTCCAGAATAAAGTACAGGCTTACGAACTCAAATATAATTTTAAGAAATGATTATTATGATCTTTCTAAATATTTGCATATTTTCTTTCATGTACAACTTATTTTGTCTTTCTTTGTAGTTAAATATGTAGCATGTTTATAATCAATGCTACATACTAAAAGTTGGCTCTCACAAGCGAGCAGTGAAGTATAATCTACGGATTCCCAAGTAATCATCAATATTTGTATTCTGTGTAAAATATGTACCCTCGCGCTATATCCATCTCTTTGTTGAAATCTATCAGCCAGCGAGCCGGGCAATACCTTAACATTTGCCCCGATCTATGAATCAGAGTCGTATATTATCTACCTACCTAGTGAGCAAATGAGTGAGTGTTTGTTTCCGCGCTTCATTCGCTTTTTATTTACTTTTTTATTTATTTATTTCTCTCTCTCTCTCTCTTTCTCTCTCTCTCTCTCTCTCTCATACACAAAGATACACACTTCTTTTTTTCTCTCTCTCTCACACACACACAGACAGTTCTTTCTTTCTCTCTCTCTCTTTCTCACACACACACTTCTTTTTTCTCTCTCTCTCTCTCATACACACACATTTCTTGCCCTCTCTTACACACGCAGACATTTCTTTCTTTCTCTCTCACTCTCTCTCTCTTTCTCATACACACACACATACACACATCTTTTTTTTTCTCTCTCTCTCACACACATATTTATTTCCCTCACTCACACACACAGACATTTCCGTCTTTCTTTCTTTCTCTCTCGCACACACAGACTTCTCTCTCTCTCTCATACACACTTTTTTCTCTCTCTCACAAACCTTTTTCACTCTCTCTCACACACACACATTTCTTTCTCTCTCGCACACACACACACACACACACTCTCTCTCTCTCTCTCATACACACACAATGATACACATTTCTTTTTTTTCTCTCTCTCACACACACACTTCTTTCACTTTCTCACACACACACATTTCTTTCTTTCTTTCTCGCACCTCTCTCTCTCTCTCTCTCTCTCATACACACACATAAATACAGACTTCTTTTTTCTCTCTCACACACAGGCACACACTTCTTTCCCTCTCTCACACACATTTTTCTCTCTCTCTCTTCTTCTTTCTCTCTCTCTCTCTCTCTCTCTCTCATGTGTGGAATAAGTCTTTAAAATCTCCGCTTTCAGCACGCTAAACCATTCCTTTGCGGTGTTATGCCTCTCGGGTTCCAATTTGTGGTGCTTCACTGCAGGAGTCGCCGCCGGCCACAGAGGTTCTCTGGTGAGGTTTCACGTTCATCTACCCTTTATGTGAAATACAATGTCGGCACTCGATAGAAAAACATGGTGAGGACGAGAGATAAAGCCAAAAGCGTAGGGTCATGATGTCATGTAGAGCCTCAGCTCTTGGTAGAGACCATGCAAATATATAACTGAGGTGGCACGTAAACGAATACAGACATACAACTACATACTTATGTATATACATATGTGTGTGTGTGTGTGTGTGTGTGTGTGTGCATGCATGTATATATATACTTGCAAATACAACCCACTTACTAAAATCAGTATTTCAATAACCAAACATCAGAGTACATTTAGACAATAGATTTTGTAAACATATATACACTCATATATATATATATATATATATATATATATATATACTAGCAGTATAGCCCGGCGTTGCTCGGGTGTAATGGAAGCTTTAAAACTAATCCATGGTCTTGGAGCTCAGGCCATTTGGACGTTGGCACGAAAGAATTTAAAAAGCAATAGTTGTTTCCAGTTAAAGCGAAAACGTAGACTGAAAGAAAAATGAATGGATGTAAGTCAAATATTGATTTCCTGCTATCGATATCAAATAAGTTTTTTTTTTGTCGTAAACTGAATTTTGAAGGCTAAATAAGTCCTATGAATAAATGGTATCATGGTTGAGACTAAGAACTACAATTATACCTGCTTAGAGCCAAACCTGAAGCAATAACTAAAATAAAGGAGCTGATAAGCAGACACACACACAAACATCTTGTCTTTTATATATATATATATATTATCGATTTCCTGCACTATTGTAAGAACTGCAACCTTGAAACTTCTGAATATCGTTTCTTATGTCTTTGTCTATGAGTGTATCAAATTTGTTTAAAATCGGACCACTCCTTTTATAATCCGATTTTTTCGATTATCGATATTTATCGGGGGTACCTCAACACAAAACCTAGCTAAGAACACTCGCAGACGCTTATAGTACAACTGTGTAAATTTTCAAGAAAATCGGTTCAGCCGTTTCGAAGTCTATAGATAACGGACACACACGCACAGACACACACATACACACACACATACACACACACAGTTCCATTTATAAATAAGTTTATTTATATATATATATATATATATATATATATATATATATATATATATATATATATATGTTGTTTTTTTTATCATATCACCCCAAGCAAGGCAGTCCACTGCCACTATAGCGCAGGGGGTTACATAGAGCGATTGGGTATAGGAAATGTCAGAGGGAGGGTGATAGACGAGTTAGGAGGAACGGAGAGTGAGTGTTGGAGGGAATGGGTGCGAGTTAATGTGTTAGGAGGTGTGTATTGACCTTACATTTAAACTCCTGGAAGTTGTAGCCGTCGGGGAAGCAATGATGCTGAAGGGAATTCTACAGGCGGGAAGTGCGAGAAAAGAAACTGTTGGAGTAGAAATTGCGGTTACATTTCATCGGTTTCACTGTAAAGGGGTGGTACCTAGTTGCCAATCTAGTATCTCGTGCAAATTCACACCTAGGGGGCACTAGTGATTTAAACTCATCCGAGCAGAAGCCGTAAAGTACTTATAGAAGAGGCACAGAGAAGCCACGTCACGCCGGTGAGAGAATGTCTGCAGGCGGTCAGCTAAGTCGGTATCGATCACATTAGAGATTCTCCGCTGTATTTTGTCAAGAAGCCCGAGGAGAATAGCAAGGGCACCCGTCCAGATGTGGCAGCAGTATTCAATACACGGGCGGACGGTAGATTTATATATGTCCAGGATAGATTCAGGCGGAAAGAATTTCCGGGCCCTGCACAGAGAGCCGACTTTCATAGCATATATATAACCAGGTGAATAGAACTAACACATTGAGAATCCCGAGTTTTTCAATATTTAATTTTTTTTAAATGTGCTCAATACAATATAAATCGTAGAGCATAATATAAATAAATTAGTTTTTATTTAAAATTTATTTAATTTACATTGCGACACGATAATTTCTGTTTCGAGAATTTACCTGGTCATCAAGCAAGTTTGAATAATTATGGTGAAAATGATTTATATTTGAATGTAGAAAACAATACACTTGTTATTTAAAGAATTAAGTATAGAGCGGGAAGAGAGAAAGAATTTTAAATTTTCTGTGTGTGTTTAATTTAACTAATCAGACTGAAATCCGACATTTAATTTTGAAAATATAGGTTATATGTTTGGGGAGGCAGGGATTTTTTTCTTTCAAACTTAAAGGAAAAAGGTCATTTTCTTATTCTTTCCGGTGTGAAGTCTACATTATCGCTACAAGGTTATTTTCTAAAATATTTTATCTATCTTATCCGTTTAAAACAAAAAAAAAAAAGAAAACATGTTTTATCTGACTTAAAGGGACATTTGGCATTATTAATTAAGCTATTTTTAATTTCGGTTCGGAATATATTTTTGATTAATTTTTCATGTACTCTTGACTTGCATCAATTTTAATATCTGTCAAATTATTATTATATCATAATACGAAACAATGAATCGAATATGTGTAAATTAATCGATATTTTTTATGAAGAATTATTAACCATATTCTAAGGTGAACATATAAAAGCGTTTAAAGGACAACCCAGCCTGAACATGACAAATGTTCGAATCATAACATGCACATGACTTTATATACATAATCTTTACACGTCTTTATTTACAAAACAATTTTTAATAATGGCTAGACGTATAGGAGAAAGCGCTCGAAAACAAAAACATTTGAACAATTCTTATATAATTTGAGTTCAGAAAAAATCGTTACATAATATATAGTGATGAAATATATAAAAAAAGACATTGTTGCATATTGGATAAAATTGTAATCTTTCTCTAACATTTGTTACATATTGGTTACAATTGTAAACTTTCTCTAAACTTTGTTGCATATTGGTTACAATTGTAACCTTTCTCTAACCATTGTTGTATGTTGGTTACAATTGTAACATTTCTCTAAACTTTGTTGCATAATGGTTACAATTGTAACCTTTCTCTAACCTTTGTTGCATATTGGTTACAATTGTAAACTTTCTCTAACCTTTGTTGCACATTGGTTACAATTGTAACCTTTCTCTAATATTTGTTGCATATTGGTTACAATTGTAAACTTTCTCTAACCTTTGTTGTATATTGGTTACAATTGTAATCTTTCTTTAAACTCTGTTGCATAATTGGTTACAATTGTAACATTTCTCTAAACATTGTTGCATAATGGTTACAATTGTAGCCTTTCTCTAACATTTGTTGCATATTGGTTACAATTGTAACCTTTTTCTAACGTTTCTTGCATATTGGTTACAATTGTAACCTTTCTCTAACCTTTGTTGCACATTGGTTACAATTGTAACCTTTCTCTAATATTTGTTGCATATTGGTTACAATTGTAACCTTTCTCTAACCTTTGGTGTATATTGGTTACAATTGTAATCTTTCTTTAAACTCTGTTGCATATTGGTTACAATTGTAACATTTCTCTAAACATTGTTGCATAATGGTTACAATTGTAGCCTTTCTCTAACCTTTGTTGTATATTGGTTACAATTGTAACCTTTTTCTAACGTTTCTTGCATATTGGTTACCATTGTAAACTTTCTCTAACATTTGTTGCATATTGGTTACAATTGTAAACTTTCTCTAACCTTTGTTGCATATTGGTTACAATTGTAACCTTTCTCTAACCTTTGTTGCCTATTGGTTACAATTGTAACCTTTCTCTAACCTTTGTTGCATATTGGTTACAATTGTAACCTTTCTCTAACCTTTGATGCATATTGGTTACAATTGTAAACTTTCTCTAACCTTTGTTGCATATTGGTTACAATTGTAACCTTTCTCTAACCTTTGTGGCATATTGGTTACAATTGTAACCTTTCTCTAAACCTTTGATGCATATTGGTTACAATTGTAACCTTCTCTAACCTTTGTTGCATATTGGTTACAATTGTAACCTTTCTCTAAATTTTGTTGCATATTGGTTACAATTGCAAACTTTCTCTAAAATTTTTTGCATACTGGTTACAATTGTAACCTTTCTCTAACCTTTGTTGCATATTGGTTACAATTGTAAACTTTCTCTGACATTTGTTGCATATTGGTTACAATAGTAACCTTACTCTAACATTTGTTGCATATTGGTTACAATTGTAACCTTTCTCTAACATTTGTTGCATATTGGTTACAATTGTAAACTTTCTCTAACCTTTGTTGCATATTGGTTACAATTGTAACCTTTCACTAACCTTTGTTGCATATTGGTTAAAATTGCAAACTTTCTCTAACATTTTTTGCATGCTGGTTACAATTGTAACCTTTCTCTAACCTTTGTTGCATATTGGTTACAATTGTAACCTTTCTCTAACCTTTGTGGCATATTGGTTACATTTGCAAACTTTCTCTAACCTTTTTTGCATACTGGTTACAATTGCAAACTTTCTCTAAAATTTTTTGCATACTGGTTAAATTGTAACCTTTCTCTAACCTTTGTTGCATATTGGTTACAATTGTAACCTTTCTCTAAAATTTGTTGCATATTGGTTACATTTGCAAACTTTCTCTAACCTTTTTTGCATACTGGTTACAATTGTAACCTTTCTCTAACCTTTGTTGCATATTGGTTACAATTGTAACCTTTCTCTAACATTTGTTGCATATTGGTTACAATTGTAACCTTTCTCTAACATTTGTTGCATATTGGTTACAATTGTAACCTTTCTCTAAACTTTGTTGCATATTGGTTACAATTGTAACCTTTCTCTAAGCTTTGTTGCATATTGGTTACAATTGTAACCTTACTCTAACATTTGTTGCATATTGGTTACAATTGTAACCTTTCTCTAACATTTGTTGCATACTGGTTGCAATTGTAACCTTTCTCTAACCTTTGTTGCATGCTGGTTACAATTGTAACCTTTCTCTAACATTTGTTGCATATTGGTTACAATTGTAACCTTTCTCTAACCTTTGTTGCATATTGGTTACAATTGTAACGTTTCTCTAACCTTTGTTGCATATTGGTTACAATTGTAAACTTTCTCCAAACTTTGTTGCATATTCGTTACAATTGTAACCTTTCTCTAACGTTTGTTGCATATTGGTTACAATTGTAACCTTTCTCTAAAGTTTGTTGCATATTGGTTACAATTGCAAACTTTCTCTAACCTTTTTTGCATACTGGTTACAGTTGTAACATTTCTCTAACCTTTGTTGCATATTGGTTACAATTGTAATCTTTCTCTAAGCTTTGTTGCATATTTGTTACAATTGTAAAATTTCTCAAAACTTTGTTGCATATTGGTTACAATTGTAACCTTTCTGTAACCTTTGTTGCATATTGGTTACAATTGTAAACTTTCTCTAAAATTTGTTGCATATTGGTTACAATTGTAAACTTTCTCTAACCTTTTTTGCATATTGGTTACATTTGTAAACTTTCTCTAAGGTTTCTTGCATATTGGTTACAATTGTAACCTTTCTCTAAGCTTTGTTGCATATTGGTTACAATTGTAACCTTTCTCTAACATTTGTTTCATATTGGTTACATTTGTAACCTTTCTCTAACCTTTGTTGCATATTGGTTACAATTGTAACCTTTCTCTATCCTTTGTTGCATATTGGTTACAATTGTAAACTTTCTCTAACATTTGTTGCATATTGGTTACAATTGTAACCTTTCTCTAAGCTTTGTTGCATATTGGTTACAATTGTAACCTTTCTCTAACATTTGTTGCATATTGGTTACAATTGTAACCTTTCTCTAAGCTTTGTTGCATATTGGTCACAATTGTAACCTTTCTCTAACATTTGTTGCATATTGGTTACAATTGTAACCTTTCTCTAACATTTGTTGCATATTGGTTACAATTGTAACCTTTCTCTAAGCTTTGTTGCATATTGGTTACAATTGTAACCTTTCTCCAACCTTTGTTGCATATTGGTTACAACTGTAACCTTTCTCTAACATTTGTTGCATATTGGTTACAATTGTAACCTTTCTCTAAGCTTTGTTGCATATTGGTCACAATTGTAACCTTTCTCTAACATTTGTTGCATATTAGTTACAATTGTAATCTTTCTCTAAGCTTTGTTGCATATTGGTCACAATTGTAACCTTTCTCTAACATTTGTTGCATATTGGTTACAATTGTAACCTTTCTCTAAGCTTTGTTGCATATTGGTCACAATTGTAACCTTTCTCTAACATTTGTTGCATATTGGTTACAATTGTAACCTTCTCTAACCTTTGTTGCATATTGGTTACAATTGTAACCTTTCTCTAAATTTTGTTGCATATTGGTTACAATTGCAAACTTTCTCTAAAATTTTTTGCATACTGGTTACAATTGTAACCTTTCTCTAACCTTTGTTGCATATTGGTTACAATTGTAAACTTTCTCTAACATTTGTTGCATATTGGTTACAATTGTAACCTTCTCTAACATTTGTTGCATATTGGTTACAATTGTAACCTTTCTCTAAGCTTTGTTGCATATTGGTCACAATTGTAACCTTTCTCTAACATTTGTTGCATATTGGTTACAATTGTAACCTTTCTCTAAGCTTTGTTGCATATTGGTCACAATTGTAACCTTTCTCTAACATTTGTTGCATATTGGTTACAATTGTAACCTTCTCTAACCTCTGTTGCATATTGGTTACAATTGTAACCTTTCTCTAAATTTTGTTGCATATTGGTTACAATTGCAAACTTTCTCTAAAATTTTTTGCATACTGGTTACAATTGTAACCTTTCTCTAAGCTTTGTTGCATATTGGTTACAATTGTAAACTTTCTCTAACATTTGTTGCATATTGGTTACAATTGTAACCTTCTCTAACATTTGTTGCATATTGGTTACAATTGTAACCTTTCTCTAAGCTTTGTTGCATATTGGTCACAATTGTAACCTTTCTCTAACATTTGTTGCATATTGGTTACAATTGTAACCTTTCTCTAAACTTTGTTGCATATTGGTTACAATTGTAACCTTTCTCCAACCTTTGTTGCATATTGGTTACAACTGTAACCTTTCTCTAACATTTGTTGCATATTGGTTACAATTGTAACCTTTCTCTAAGCTTTGTTGCATATTGGTCACAATTGTAACCTTTCTCTAACATTTGTTGCATATTAGTTACAATTGTAATCTTTCTCTAAGCTTTGTTGCATATTGGTCACAATTGTAACCTTTCTCTAACATTTGTTGCATATTGGTTACAATTGTAACCTTTCTCTAAGCTTTGTTGCATATTGGTCACAATTGTAACCTTTCTCTAACATTTGTTGCATATTGGTTACAATTGTAACCTTCTCTAACCTTTGTTGCATATTGGTTACAATTGTAACCTTTCTCTAAATTTTGTTGCATATTGGTTACAATTGCAAACTTTCTCTAAAATTTTTTGCATACTGGTTACAATTGTAACCTTTCTCTAACCTTTGTTGCATATTGGTTACAATTGTAAACTTTCTCTAACATTTGTTGCATATTGGTTACAATTGTAACCTTCTCTAACATTTGTTGCATATTGGTTACAATTGTAACCTTTCTCTAAGCTTTGTTGCATATTGGTCACAATTGTAACCTTTCTCTAACATTTGTTGCATATTGGTTACAATTGTAACCTTTCTCTAAGCTTTGTTGCATATTGGTCACAATTGTAACCTTTCTCTAACATTTGTTGCATATTGGTTACAATTGTAACCTTCTCTAACCTCTGTTGCATATTGGTTACAATTGTAACCTTTCTCTAAATTTTGTTGCATATTGGTTACAATTGCAAACTTTCTCTAAAATTTTTTGCATACTGGTTACAATTGTAACCTTTCTCTAACCTTTGTTGCATATTGGTTACAATTGTAAACTTTCTCTAACATTTGTTGCATATTGGTTACAATTGTAACCTTACTCTAACATTTGTTGCATATTGGTTACAATTGTAACCTTTCTCTAACATTTGTTGCATATTGGTTACAATTGTAAACTTTCTCTAACCTTTGTTGCATATTGGTTACAATTGTAACCTTTCTCTAACCTTTGTTGCATATTGGTTACAATTGTAACCTTTCTCTAACATTTGTTGCATATTGGTTACAATTGTAAACTTTCTCTAACATTTGTTGCATATTGGTTACAATTGTAACCTTTCTCTAACATTTGTTGCATATTGGTTACAATTGTAACCTTTCTCTAACATTTGTTGCATATTGGTTACAATTGTAAACTTTCTCTAACCTTTGTTGCATATTGGTTACAATTGTAACCTTTCTCTAACCTTTGTTGCATATTGGTTACAATTGTAACCTTACTCTAACATTTGTTGCATATTGGTTACAATTGTAACCTTTCTCTAACACTTGTTGCATATTGGTTACAATTGTAAACTTTCTCTAACCTTTGTTGCATATTGGTTACAATTGTAACCTTTCTCTAAACTTTGTTGCATATTGGTTACAATTGTAAACTTTCTCTAACATTTGTTGCATATTGGTTACAATTGTAACCTTTCTCTAAGCTTTGTTGCATATTGGTAACAATTGTAACCTTTCTCTAACATTTGTTGCATATTGGTTACAATTGTAACCTTTCTCTAAGCTTTGTTGCATATTGGTCACAATTGTAACCTTTCTCTAACATTTGTTGCATATTGGTTACAATTGTAACCTTCTCTAACCTTTGTTGCATATTGGTTACAATTGTAACCTTTCTCTAAATTTTGTTGCATATTGGTTACAATTGCAAACTTTCTCTAAAATTTTTTGCATACTGGTTACAATTGTAACCTTTCTCTAACCTTTGTTGCATATTGGTTACAATTGTAAACTTTCTCTAACATTTGTTGCATATTGGTTACAATTGTAACCTTACTCTAACATTTGTTGCATATTGGTTACAATTGTAACCTTTCTCTAACATTTGTTGCATATTGGTTACAATTGTAAACTTTCTCTAACCTTTGTTGCATATTGGTTACAATTGTAACCTTTCTCTAACCTTTGTTGCATATTGGTTACAATTGCAAACTTTCTCTAACATTTTTTGCATGCTGGTTACAATTGTAAACTTTCTCTAACCTTTGTTGCATATTGGTTACAATTGTAACCTTTACCTAACATTTGTTGCTTATTGGTTACAATTGCAAACTTTCTCTAAAATTTTTTGCATACTGGTTAAATTGTAACCTTTCTCTAACCTTTGTTGCATATTGGTTACAATTGTAACCTTTCTCTAAAATTTGTTGCATATTGGTTACATTTGCAAACTTTCTCTAATCTTTTTTGCATACTGGTTACAATTGTAACCTTTCTCTAACCTTTGTTGCATATTGGTTACAATTGTAACCTTTCTCTAACATTTGTTGCATATTGGTTACAATTGTAACCTTTCTCTAACATTTGTTGCATATTGGTTACAATTGTAAACTTTCTCTAAACTTTTTTTGCATATTGGTTACAATTGTAACCTTTCTCTAAGCTTTGTTGCATATTGGTTACAATTGTAACCTTTCTCTGAACTTTGTTGCATATTGGTTACAATTGCAAATTTGTCTAACCTTTTTTGCATACTGGTTGCAATTGTAACCTTTCTCTAACCTTTGTTGCATGCTGGTTACAATTGTAACCTTTCTCTAACATTTGTTGCATATTGGTTACAATTGTAACCTTTCTCTAACATTTGTTGCATATTGGTTACAATTGTAACGTTTCTCTAACCTTTGTTGCATATTGGTTACAATTGTAACCTTTCTCCAACCTTTGTTGCATATTTGTTACAATTGTAAAATTTCTCAAAACTTTGTTGCATATTGGTTACAATTGTAAACTTTCTCTAAAATTTGTTGCATATTGGTTACAATTGTAAACTTTCTCTAACCTTTTTTGCATATTGGTTACATTTGTAACCTTTCTCTAAGGTTTCTTGCATATTAGTTACAATTGTAACCTTTCTCTAAGCTTTGTTGCATATTGGTTACAATTGTAACTTTTCTCTAACCTTTGTTTCATATTGGTTACATTTGTAACCTTTCTCTAACCTTTGTTGCATATTGGTTACAATTGTAACCTTTCTCTATCCTTTGTTGCATATTGGTTACGATTGTGACATTTCTCTAAGCTTTGTTGCATATTGGTTACAATTGTAAACTTTTTCTAACATTTGTTGCATATTGGTTACAATTGTAACCTTTCTCTAAGCTTTGTTGCATATTGGTAACAATTGTAACCATTCTCTAACATTTGTTGCATATTGGTTACAATTGTAACCTTTCTCTAAGCTTTGTTGCATATTGGTTACAATTGTAACCTTTCTCTAACATTTGTTGCATATTGGTTACAATTGTAACCTTTCTCTAAGCTTTGTTGCATATTGGTTACAATTGTAACCTTTCTCTAAACTTTGTTGCATATTGGTTACAATTGTAACCTTTTTCTAAGCTTTGTTGCATATTGGTTACAATTGTAACCTTTCTCTAAACTTTGTTGCATATTGGTTACAATTGCAAACTTTCTCTAACATTTTTTGCATGCTGGTTACAATTGTAACCTTTCTCTAACCTTTGTTGCATATTGGTTACAATTGTAACCTTTACCTAACATTTGTTGCTTATTGGTTACAATTGCAAACTTTCTCTAAAATTTTCTGCATACTGGTTAAATTGTAACCTTTCTCTAACCTTTGTTGCATATTGGTTAAAATTGTAACCTTTCTCTAAAATTTGTTGCATATTGGTTACATTTGCAAACTTTCTCTAACCTTTTTTGCATACTGGTTACAATTGTAACCTTTCTCTAACCTTTGTTGCATATTGGTTACAATTGTAACCTTTCTCTAACATTTGTTGCATATTGGTTACAATTGTAACCTTTCTCTAACATTTGTTGCATATTGGTTACAATTGTAACCTTTCTCTAAACTTTGTTGCATATTGGTTACAATTGTAACCTTTCTCTAAGCTTTGTCGCATATTGGTTACAATTGTAAACTTTCTCTAACATTTGTTGCATATTGGTTACAATTGCAAATTTGTCTAACCTTTTTTGCATACTGGTTGCAATTGTAACCTTTCTCTAACATTTGTTGCATGCTGGTTACAATCGTAACCTTTCTCTAACATTTGTTGCATATTGGTAACAATTGTAACCTTTCTCTAACATTTGTTGCATATTGGTTACAATTGTAACGTTTGTCTAACTTTTGTTGCATATTGGTCACAATGGTAACCTTTCTCTAACATTTGTTGCATATTGGTTACAATTGTAACCTTTCTCTAACGTTTGTTGCATATTGGTTACAATTGTAACCTTTCTCTAAACTTTGTTGCATATTGGTTACAATTGCAAACTTTCTCTAACCTTTTTTGCATACTGGTTACAGTTGTAACATTTCTCTAACCTTTGTTGCATATTGGTTACAATTGTAATCTTTCTCTAAGCTTTGTTGCATATTTGTTACAATTGTAAAATTTCTCAAAACTTTGTTGCATATTGGTTACAATTGTAACCTTTCTGTAACCTTTGTTGCATATTGGTTACAATTGTAAACTTTCTCTAAAATTTGTTGCATATTGGTTACAATTGTAAACTTTCTCTAACATTTTTGCATATTGGTTGCAATTGTAACCTTTAACTCTAATAAACTTTGTTTGCATATTGGTTACATTTGTAACTTTTCTCTAAGCTTTGTTTGTAATAATGGTTACAATTGTAACCTTTCTCTAACCTTTACTGTTGCATATTGGTTACAATTGTAACCCTTTCTCTTTGTTGTTTCGTAGTTTAGTTACCCATTTGGCTTTAAACTTTCTCTTGAAGGTTTCTTGCATATTGGTTACAATTGTAAACTTTTTCTAACATTTTGTTTGCATATTGGTTACAATTGTAACCTTTCTCTAACCTTTGTTGCATATTGGTTACAATTGTAACCTTTCTCTTCTATCCTTTGTTGCATATTGGTTTACGATTGTAAGCATTTCTCTAAAGCTTTTGTTGCATATTGGTTACGGTTGTAAACTTTTCTAACATTTGTTGCATATTGGTTACAATTGTAACCTTTCTCTAAGCTTTGTTTGCATGTTTGCTTGTAACAATTGTAACCTTTTCTCTAACATTTGTTGCATATTGGTTACAATTGTAACCTTTCTCTAAGCTTTGTTGCATATTGGTTACAATTTGTAACCTTTCTCCTTAATACTTGTTTGCATATTGGTTACAATTGTAACCTTTCTCTAAGCTTTGTTGCATATTGGTTTACAATTGTAACCTTTCTCTAAACTTTGTTGTGCCTTGGTTACTGGTTGTAACATTTCTCTAAGCTTTGTTGCATATTGGTTACAATTGTAACCTTTGTCTAACATTTGTTGCATATTGTTTACAATTGTAATCTTTCTCTAAGCTTTGTTTATTGCATAATTGGTCACAATTGTAACCTTTTCTCTAATTTTATTTGTTTGCATATTAGGTTACAATTGTAAACTTTCTTTTAACTTTTGTTGCATATTGGTTACAATTGTAACCTTTCTCTAAAAAAGCTTTGTTGCACTGTTAGGTTACAATTGTAACCTTTCTTTATCCTTTGTTGCATATTGGTTACAATTGTAACCTTTCTCTAAGTTTGTTGCATATTGGTTACAATTGTAACCTTTCTCTAACATTTGTTGCATATTGGTTACAATTGTAACCTTTCTCAAAGCTTTGTTGCATATTGGTCACAATGGTAACCTTTCTCTAACATTTGTTGCATATTGGTTACAATTGTAAACTTTCTTTAACTTTTGTTGTATATTGGTTACAATTGTAACCTTTCTCTAACATTTGTTGCATATTGGTTACAATTGTAAACTTTCTTTAACTTTTGTTGCATATTGGTTACAATTGTAACCTTTCTTTATCCTTTGTTGCATATTGGTTACAATTGTAAACTTTCTCTAAGCTTTGTTGCATATTGCTTACAATTGTAAACTTTCTCTAACATTTGTTGCATATTGGTTACAATTGTAACCTTTCTCTAAGCTTTGTTGCATATTGGCCACAATTGTAAGCTTTCTCTAACATTTGTTGCATAGTGGTTACAATTGTAAACTTTCTCTATCCTTTGTTGCATATTGGTTACAATTGTAACCTTTCTCTAAGCTTTGTTGCATATTGGTTACAAATGTAACCTTTCTCTAACATTTGTTGCATATTGGTTACAATTGTAACCTTTCTCTAAGCTTTGTTGCATATTGGTTACAATTGTAACCTTTCTCTAACATTTTTTGCATATTGGTTACAATTGTAACCTTTCTCTATCCTTTGTTTCATATTGGTTACAATTGTAACCTTTCTCTAAGCTTTGTTGCATATTGGTTACAATTGTAACCTTTCTCTAACATTTGTTGCATATTGGTTACAATTGTAACCTTTCTCTAAACTTTGTTGTCATTGGTTACAATTGTAACCTTTCTCTAACCTTTGTTGCATATTGGTTACAATTGTAACTTTTCTCTAATATTTTTGCATATTGGTTACAATTGTAACCTTTCTCTAAACTTTTTTGTATATTGGTTACAATTGTAACCTTTCTCTAACCGTTGTTGTATATTGGTTACAATTGTAAACTTTCTCTAACTTTTGTGGCATATTGGTTACAATTGTAACATTTCTCTAACCTTTGTTGTATATTGGTTACAATTGTAACCTTTCTCTAACATTTGTTGCATATTGGTTACAATTGTAACCTTTCTCTAAACTTTGTTGTCATTGGTTACAATTGTAACCATTCTCTAACCTTTCTTTCATATTGGTTACAATTGTAACATTTCTCTAAACTTTGTTGTCATTGGTTACAATTGTAGCCTTTCTCTAAACTTTGTTGCATATTGGTTACAAATGTAACCTTTCTCTAACATTTGTTGCATATTGGTTACAATTGTAACCTTTCTCTAAGCTTTGTTGCATATTGGTTACAATTGTAAACTTTCTCTAACATTTTTTGCATATTGGTTACAATTGTAACCTTTCTCTATCCTTTGTTGCATATTGGTTACAATTGTAACCTTTCTCTAAGCTTTGTTGCATATTGGTTACAAGTGTAACCTTTCTCTAACATTTGTTGCATATTGGTTACAATTGTAACCTTTCTCTAAACTTTGTTGTCATTGGTTACAATTGTAACCTTTCTCTAACCTTTGTTGCATATTGGTTACAATTGTAACTTTTCTCTAATATTTTTGCATATTGGTTACAATTGTAACCTTTCTCTAAACTTTGTTGTATATTGGTTACAATTGTAACCTTTCTCTAACCGTTGTTGTATATTGGTTACAATTGTAAACTTTCTCTAACCTTTGTGGCATATTGGTTACAATTGTAACATTTCTCTAACCTTTTTTGTATATTGGTTACAATTGTAACCTTTCTCTAACATTTGTTGCATATTGGTTACAATTGTAACCTTTCTCTAAACTTTGTTGTCATTGGTTACAATTGTAACCATTCTCTAACCTTTGTTTCATATTGGTTACAATTGTAACATTTCTCTAAACTTTGTTGTCATTGGTTACAATTGTAGCCTTTCTCTAACCTTTGTTGCATATTGGTTACAATTGTAACCTTTCTCTTACATTTGTTGAATATTGGTTACAATTGTAACCTTTCTCTAAACTTTGTTGTATATTGGTTACAATTGTAACCTTTCTCTAACATTTGTTGCACATTGGTTACAATTTTAACCTTTCGCTAATCTTTGTTGTATATTGGTTATGATTGTAATCTTTCTTTAAAATTTGTTGCATATTCGTTACAATTGAAACATTTCTCTAAATTTTGTTGCATAATGGTTACAATTGTAACCTTTCTCTAAACTTTGTTACATATTGGTTACAATTGTAACCTTTCTCTAACCTTTGTTGCATATTGGTTACAATTGTAACCATTCTCTAACATTTGTTGCATATTGGTTACAATTGTAACCTTTCTCTAACTTTTGTGTCATATTGGTTACAATTGTAAGCTTTCTCTAACATTTGTTACATATTGGTTACAATTGTAATCTTTCTCTAACCTTTGTTGCATATTGGTTACAATTGTAACCTTTCTCTAACCTTTGTTGCATATTGGTTACAATTGTAAACTTTCTCTAACCTTTGTTCCATATTGGTTACAATTGTGAAATTTCTCTAACCTTTGTTTTATTTTGGTTACAATTGTAATCTTTCTCTACCATTTGTTGCATATTGTTTACAATTGTAACCTTTCTCTAAACTTTGTTGCATATTGATTACAATTGTAACCTTTTTCTAACCTCTGTTGAATATTGGTTACAATTGTAACCTTTCTCTAAACTTTGTTGTCATTGGTTACAATTGTAACCTTTCTCTAACCTTTGTTGCATATTGGTTACAATTTTAACCTTTCTCTAACCTTTGTTGCATATTGGTTACAATTGTAACCATTCTCTAACATTTGTTGCATATTGGTTACAATTTTAACCTTTCTCTTACATTTGTGACATATTGGTTACAATTGTAACCTTTCTCTTACATTTGTTACATATTGGTTACAATTGTAACCTTTCTCTAACCTTTGTTGCATATTGGTTACAAGTGTAACCTTTCCCTAACCTTTGTTGCATATTGGTTACAATTGTAACCTTTCTCTAACCTTTGTTGCATATTGGTTACAATTGTGAAATTTCTCTAACCTTTGTTTTATTTTGGTTACAATTGAAATCTTTCTCTAACATTTGTTGCATATTGTTTACAATTGTAACCTTTCTCTAACCTTTGTTGCATATTGATTACAATTGTAACCTTTTTCTAACCTCTGTTGCATATTGGTTACAATTGTAATCTTTCTCTAACCTTCGTTGCATATTGGTTACAATTGTAACCTTTCTCTAACCTTTGTTGTCATTGGTTAAAATTGTAAACTTTCTCTAACATTTGTTGCATATTGGATACAATTGTAGCCTTTCTCTAACATTTGTTGCATATTGGTTACAATTGTAACCTTTCTCTAACCTTTGTTGCATATTGGTTACAATTGTAATCTTTCTCTAACATTTTTGCATATTGGTTACAATTGTAACCTTTCTCTAACGTTTGTTGTATTTTGGTTCCAATTGTAATCTTTCTCTAACATTTGGAGCATATTGGTTACAATTGTAACCTTTCTCTAACGTTTGTTGTATTTTGGTTACAATTGTAACCTTTCTCTAACGTTTGTTGTATTTTGGTTACAATTGTAATCTTTCTCTAACCTTTGTTGAATATTGGTTACAATTGTAACCTTTTTCTAACATTTGTTGCATATTGGTTACAATTGTAACCTTTCTATAACATTTGTTGCATATTGGTTACAATTGTAACCTTTCTCTAACGTTTTTTTGTATTTTGGTTTTAATTGTAACCTTTCTCTAAACTTTGTTGAATATTGGTTACAATTTTAACCTTTCTCTAAACTTTGTTGCATATTGGTTACAATTGTAACCTTTCTCTAAAATTTGTTGCATATTGGTTACAATTTTAACCTTTCTCTAACCTTTGTTGCATATTGGTTACAATTGTACCCATTCTCTAACATTTGTTGCATATTGGTTACAATTGTAACCTTTCTCTTACTTTTGTGGCATATTGGTTACAATTGTAACTTTTCTCTAACATTTTTTACATATTGGTTACAACTGTAACCTTTCTCTAACCTTTGTTGCATATTGGTTACAATTGTAACCTTTCTCTAACCTTTGTTGCATATTGGTTACAATTGTAACCTTTCTCTAACCTTTGTTGCATATTGGTTACAATTGTGAACTTTCTCTAACCTTTGTTTTGTTTTGGTTACAATTGTAATATTTCTCTAACATTTGTTGCATATTGGTTACAATTGTAACCTTTCTCTAACCTTTGTTGAATATTGGTTACAATTGTAACCTTTCTCTAAACTTTGTTTCATATTGGTTACAATTGTGAACTTTCTCTAACCTTTGTTTTATTTTGGTTACAATTGTAATCTTTCTCTAACATTTGTTGCATATTGGTTACAATTGTAATCTTTCTCTAACCTTTGTTGCATATTGATTACAATTGTAAACTTTCTCTCAACTTCGGTGCATATTGGTTACAATTGTAACCTTTCTCTAACCTTTGTTGTCATTGGTTACAATTGTAAACTTTCTCTAAAATTTGTTGCATATTGGTTGCAATTGTAACCTTTCTCTAACATTTGTTGCATATTGGTTACAATTGTAACCTTTCTCTAACCTTTGTTGCATATTGGTTACAATTGTAATCTTTCTCTATCATTTGTTGCATATTGGTTACAATTGTAAACTTTCTCTAACGTTTGTTGTATTTTGGTTACAATTGTAATCTTTCTCTAAACCTTTTTTGTAGCATATTGGTTACAATTGTAACCTTTCTCTAACGTTTGTTGTATTTTGGTTACAAATGTAACCTTTCTCTAACACTTGTTGTATTTTGGTTACAATTGTAACCTTTCTCTAACCTTTGTTGAATATTGGTTACAATTGTAACCTTTCTCTAAAATTTGTTGCATATTGATTACAATTGTAAACCTTTCTCTAAGGTTTTTTGTATTTTGGTTTTAATTGTAACTTTTCTCTAACCTTTGTTGAATATTGGTTACAATTGTAACCTTTCTCTAACCTTTGTTGCATATTAGTTACAATTGTAACCTTTCTCTAACCTTTGTTGCATAGTGGTTACTGTTGTAAACTTTCTCTAACCTCTGTTGCATAGTGGTTACAATTGTAACCTTTCTCTAAACTTTGTTGCATATTGGTTACAATTGTAACATTTCTCTAACCTTTGTTGCATATTGGTTACAAGTGTAACCTTTCCCTAAACTTTGTTGCATATTGTTTACAATTGTAACCTTTCTCTAACCTTTGTTGCATATTGATTACAATTGTAACCTTTTTCTAACCTCTGTTGCATATTGGTTACAATTGTAATCTTTCTCTAACCTTTGTTGTCATTGGTTACAATTGTAACCTTTCTCTAACATTTGTTGCATATTGGTTACAATTGTAACCTTTCTCTAACCTTTGTTGAATATTGGTTACAATTGTAACCTTTCTCTAGACTTTGTTTCATATTGGTTACAATTGTGAACTTTCTCTAACCTTTGTTTTGTTTTGGTTACAATTGTAATCTTTCTCTAACATTTGTTGCATATTGGTTACAATTGTAATCTTTCTCTAACCTTTGTTGCATATTGATTACAATTGTAAACTTTCTCTCACCTTCGTTGCATATTGGTTACAATTGTAACCTTTCTCTAACCTTTGTTGTCATTGGTTACAATTGTAAACTTTCTCTAACATTTGTTGCATATTGGTTGCAATTGTAACCTTTCTCTAACATTTGTTGCATATTGGTTACAATTGTAACCTTTCTCTAACCTTTGTTGCATATTGGTTACAATTGTAATCTTTCTCTATCATTTGTTGCATATTGGTTACAATTGTAAACTTTCTCTAACGTTTGTTGTATTTTGGTTACAATTGTAATCTTTCTCTAACCTTTGTAGCATATTGGTTACAATTGTAACCTTTCTCTAACGTTTGTTGTATTTTGGTTACAAATGTAACCTTTCTCTAACGCTTGTTGTATTTTGGTTACAATTGTAACCTTTCTCTAACCTTTGTTGAATATTGGTTACAATTGTAAACTTTCTCTAACATTTGTTGCATATTGGTTACAATTGTAACCTTTCTCTAACATTTGTTGCATATTGATTACAATTGTAAACTTTCTCTAACGTTTGTTGTATTTTGATATTAATTGTAACCTTTCTCTAAACTTTGTTGAATATTGGTTACAATTGTAACCTTTCTCTAACCTTTGTTGCATATTGGTTACAATTGTAACCTTTCTCTAACCTTTGTTGCATATTAGTTACAATTGTAACCTTTCTCTAACCTTTGTTGCATATTGGTTACAGTTGTAACCTTTCTCTAACCTTTGTTGCATATTGGTTACTGTTGTAAACTTTCTCTAACCTCTGTTGCATAGTGGTTACAATTGTAACCTTTCTCTAAAATTTGTTGCATATTGGTTACAATTGTAACATTTCTCTAACCTTTGTTGCATATTGGTTACAAGTGTAACCTTTCCCTAACCTCTGTGGCATATTGTTTACAATTGTAATCTTTCTCTAACATTTGTTGCTTATTGGATACAATTGTAACTTTTCTCTAACATTTGTTGCATATTGGTTACAATTGTAACCTTTCTCTAACGTTTGTTGCATATTGGTTACAATTGTAATCTTTCTCTAACCTTTGTTGCATATTGATTACAATTGTAACCTTTCTCTAACGTTTGTTGTATTTTGGTTACAATTGTAAAGTTTCTCTAACCTTTGTAGCATATTGGTTACAATTGTAACCTTTCTCTAACGTTTGTTGTATTTTGGTTACAATTGTAACCTTTCTCTAACGTTTGGTGTATTTTGGTTACAATTGTAACCTTTCTCTAACCTTTGTTGAATATTGGTTACAATTGTAACCTTTCTCTAACATTTGTTGCATATTGGTTACAATTGTAACCTTTCTATAACATTTGTTGCATATTGGTTACAATTGTAACCTTTCTCTAACGTTTGTTGTATTTTGGTTTTAATTGTAACCTTTCTCTAACCTTTGTTGAATATTGGTTACAATTGTAACCTTTCTCTAAACTTTGTTGCATATTGGTTACAATTGTAACCTTTCTCTAAAATTTGTTGCATATTGGTTACAATTTTAACCTTTCTCTAACCTTTGTTGCATATTTGTTACAATTGTAACCATTCTCTAACATTTGTTGCATATTGGTTACAATTGTAAACTTTCTCTTACTTTTGTGGCATATTGGTTACAATTGTAACTTTTCTCTAACATTTGTTACATATTGGTTACAATTGTAACCTTTCTCTACCCTTTGTTGCATATTGGTTACAATTGTAACCTTTCTCTAACCTTTGTTGCATATTGGTTACAATTATAACCTTTCTCTAACCTTTGTTGCATATTGGTTACAATTGTAACCTTTCTCTAACCTTTGTTGCATATTGGTTACAATTGTGAACTTTCTCTAACCTTTGTTTTGTTTTGGTTACAATTGTAATCTTTCTCTAAAATTTGTTGCATATTGGTTACAATTGTAACCTTTCTCTAACCTTTGTTGTCATTGGTTACAATTGTAACCTTTCTCTAACATTTGTTGCATATTGGTTGCAATTGTAAACTTTCTCTAACATTTGTTGCATATTGGTTACAATTGTAAACTTTCTCTAACCTTTGTTGCATATTGGTTACAATTGTAATCTTTCTCTATCATTTGTTGCATATTGGTTACAATTGTAAACTTTCTCTAACGTTTGTTGTATTTTGGTTACAATTGTAATCTTTCTCTAACCTTTGTAGCATATTGGTTCCAATTGTAACCTTTCTCTAAAGTTTGTTGTATTTTGGATACAAATGTAACCTTTCTCTAACGCTTGTTGTATTTTGGTTACAATTGTAACCTTTCTCTAACCTTTGTTGAATATTGGTTACAATTGTAAACTTTCTCTAACATTTGTTGCATATTGGTTACAATTGTAACCTTTCTCTAACATTTGTTGCATATTGATTACAATTGTAAACTTTCTCTAACGTTTGTTGTATTTTGGTTTTAATTGTAACCTTTCTCTAACCTTTGTTGAATATTGGTTACAATTGTAACCTTTCTCTAAACTTTGTTGCATATTGGTTACAATTGTAACCTTTCTCTAACCTTTGTTGCATATTGGTTACAGTTGTAACCTTTCTCTAACCTTTGTTGCATATTGGTTACTGTTGTAAACTTTCTCTAAACTCTGTTGCATTGTGGTTACAATTGTAACCTTTCTCTAAACTTTGTTGCATATTAGTTACAATTGTAACCTTTCTCTAACCATTGTTGCATATTGGTTACAGTTGTAACCTTTCTCTAACCTTTGTTGCTTTTTGGTTACTGTTGTAAACTTTCTCTAACCTCTGTTGCATAGTGGTTACAATTGTAACCTTTCTCTAACCTTTGTTTTTGCATATTGTTTACAATTGTAACCTTTCTCTAACATTTGTTGCATATTGATTACAATTGTAACCTTTTTCTAACCTCTGTTGCATATTGGTTACAATTGTAACCTTTCTCTAACGTTTGTTGTATTTTGGTTACAATCGAAAAGTTTCTCTAACCTTTGTAGCATATTGGTTACAATTGTAACCTTTCTCTAACGTTTGTTGTATTTTGGTTACAATTGTAAACTTTCTCTAACGTTTGGTGTATTTTGGTTACAATTGTAACCTTTCTCTAACCTTTGTTGAATATT
>JBBBDQ010001266.1:1867500-1982322 GCA_037127315.1 Ascarosepion bandense | reverse complement strand
ATATTGTCCAGTTTCCAAGAAAGCAGACAAGAAATGGTTGGAAAAAGTAAAAACAAAACACACAAATAAAAAAAAATAAAAAATAAAAGAGGTAAATTCTCTCATATTTTCGTAGAAATTTCCGATACAAAATAAAACAAAGATTCTTTCTGCCACTTAGCTGAGAACCCACATATCGCATTTTGTTATATATAAAAAAAAAAAAAAAGTGAAGTGCATCGCTAGGATGCATGGATACAATTTTCTTGCATCAGGTATACAAAACATCTTTCTCATATATATATATATATATATATATATATATATATATATATATATATATATTGTTTAATACTTAGTTTTTGGTCCTAATAGGGTTAGACCAGTACACATTTGTATTAAAAAGTGTTCTATACCATTATATTGCATAAGTTTTGAATATTTTTTCATTTTTAAACCAGTTATTTCGCTACCTTGGTTTCTACCATGAGTGGTGTCTTCAGGCGATTTTTAATAACATTAAAGTTATTCAAAATAGCCTGAAGAAACCACCACTTATGGTAGAAACCAAGATAGTGAAATAACTCATTTAAAAATGAATATATATATATATATATATATATATATATATATATATATATATATAATGATAATAATAACTACTTAGACTCTGTAAGAATCCACTCGGTAAATTTATGCCAATATAAACTCTCAAAAAAACCATTAACAAACAGAACCTAAATCAGTTACAATCCGGCGTACTAAGTCGTCGGATAAATGAGAGAAAAAAAACCAGCGGAACAAGAACAAAACATTCAAGATTCCGCAGTAAAGACAAAAAAAACCCCAAACGGAACCAAATACAAGAAAAAGTGCTCGATACAAAAGTACTAAAATACAAAAGTACAGCAAAAACACTTTAGATATTCGTGCATATATATATATATATATATATATATATATATATTTTTTATAATCATATTACCCCAAGCAAGGCATTATACTGCCACTGTTGTGCAGGGGGGGTTACATAGGAGGAAAGTTATGAAGGAGTGACAATACAGGAATGTGTAAGGAAGCAGGTAGGAAAGGGACAAGAACACTACAGAAATGAGATGAGAGTATGGGAGAGAGGATGCAAGTTAGTGAGATAGGAAATGACTATTGACTTTACATTTAAATTTTTGGAGATTGTAGCTGTCAGGGAAGCAAGTAAATGGAAGGGTATTCCACAGTCAGGAGGTGCGAGAAAAAAAGGTGATGGAGTAGAATTTGAGTTTACATCTTATTTGTTTCACAGTAAAAGGGTGGGGGCTAGTTGCCAATCTTGTGGCTCAAGTAAATTTGTATGTAGCGGGCTAAGTTCATCAGAGCAGAAGGTGTGAAAGTACTTGTAGAAGAGACACAGGGAAGCCATATTGTGCCAGTGTGAAAGTGACTGTATCCGAACTGCCAAGTCAGGATCGATCACATTACAAATTCTCCATTGGATTTTGTCAATAACCCCTAGGTGGATAGCAGGAGCACCCAACCAGATATGGCAGCAGTATTCGATGCATGGGCGGATGGTAGATTTGTATGTGTGCAGGATTATTTCAACCGGGAAAAGCTTCCTGGCCCTGCACAGAGAACCGACCTTCTTAGCAGCAGATTTAGCTATGGATTCTATGTAGACATTCCACTTGAGGTCTGTTGTGAGAGTTGACCCGAGAAGGCGCAATGTTTTACTTTCAGGGAGACGAGCCTGATCCATGCTAATTGAGGGGGGGCAGGAGTGATTGTCTGTGATGGTTGATAGATAGCAGCTTCATTTTAGAGGCATTAAACTTCACAAACCCTTTCTTACTCCAGTCCAACACTGATTGGAGGTCCTTTTCAAGCTTGGCAGTGAGGTTTGTTTTGTAGGCCTCGGCAAATTTTTGACCAAGGTGAGAGTAAACTGAAGTGTCATCAGCGTATGTGCCTACTTGGGATCTTATTACAATGGGTAGATCGTTTTATATGAAAGAGTAATGCTAATATAAAAAGTAAGCAGCACAAAAATTAGTTTCTCAAAATTAGTTTCTCTATATAACATGAAGACATAAAAATAAAGATATGTCTTTATCAAGATTTTTTTTTTTAAATCATTTCATCCCAAGCAAAGCAGTAGTGCCCTTAGTTCACAGAGGACTACATAAGAGGAAAGTGAAGATAAAAGATGAACTGATGAGGAACCGGTTACAGGGGGTATCAGAGAATGGGCAAGAGAAGAATGGGAATACTGGTGTGAGTTGCATGAGAGTAGAGTGAAAAGGGAGAAGATACAGGGGATGTTGGGAAAAAGATAAGAGAAGGATGGGTGTCAAGGCATAAGAGATGACAATTGGCATTGCATTTAAACTCATGGAGATTGTAGTTATCAGGGAAGCATGTGTACCGAAGGGACTTCGACCAGTGAGAAGTGTGAGAAAAGAAGCTGATGGGTAGAACTGATGGCTGCATTTGGTTGTTTTGACTGTAAAAGGGTGAGACCTTGCTGCCAGTCTAGTTGCTTGAGCAAATTCTAGTAAAGGAGGTACGAGGTAACTAAGCTGGAGTCAAGCTGCCAGGTCAGGATTGATAACATTAGATTCTCCTCTGGATCATGTCAAGAACATTGAGATGGATAGAAGAGGTGCCCGAACAGAGATGACAGCAGTATTTATTACATGGGCAAATGGTTCAGGGGCACATTTCTTCAAGAAAATAACCGAGATTCCACTGCCTCAGCTCACCTTATGGGAGTCAAGTTTTGAAATTATATTAGAGACCAGAGAGGGGGTTATGCAAACATCCCTTAGTTGAGCCTCAATTCTGGGAGGGAAATCTTGTGCAGATACTACAGACAAGTCAAATGAAGAGTTAGAGGAGAATCTGCAAGCAAAGTACTCGGCCTTGTCCACTGTGGCTGTGAGGACTCAAATTTATTGATTAAAGGAGGAATGGAAGATTTACTGTTATTCTGCACACGTTTGCAGAGCCGCCAGTAGTCTTTGGGGTCGAACTTGCTGGTTACTGTATGTTGCTTCATTTTCTCAGCAAACAGCAGCTTAGTGTCATTTAAGATCCTCTAACACTCATTACGAGCAGAGGCAAATCGGGGCCTATTATGGTCAGACATATGGCTCCGAAATAGCCAGAAGAAGTAGTTCCTGCGAGCAATGGCAGCCGAGCAGGCAGGAGAGAACTAGGTAGACGAATGAGGTTTAGGATGGAACTTCCTGGCTGGGATGAATGAAATTTTGAGTGGTTTAGGTGGTTTTTGATTGTCTGGTTTAGCATTGGTTCTCGAGATGTGATTGTTCATTTTTGTGTTGTTGGTGAGACCTTAAGTAGAGGTGGCAGATGGCCATTGACTGCGACATGTGCAGAAAGGGAGCTAGATTCATTCATTTGTGAAGAAGTCATAAAAGTTTCCTCAAAATCTGACAAAATTTGTATTTTTCCCAGAAAAAAAGGATATGAAAATTTCATAGACTAATTTATGGTCTCCCGTTGATGCAAGCAAGACTAGATTTTTAACAAAAATTTAGAATGTTCTAAAAATACTCAAAAAATACAATTTAATAATCAAAAAGTCCTTTGGTTTTCTCTCTCAGTAAGAATTTTGATGATAAAATTTTCTTTTTTTATTAAGTTTGTGATAATTTTCATCATTTTTTTAATGAACCTTTGGAGGTATCTACAGGATAGAGAAAAACAGGTAGAAAAACATCTTTAATCTAACACGTTTCAATTTATTAGTTTTTTTTTTTTTTTTAGAGATTGGTTAAAACAGATTAAAAAATATTTTAATTTTTGTTTTTGAGTTTTCTTTAACAGCATATCAACACCTCTGTTGGTTATTTAATACTAAAAAGGTGGGGTTTTAAGGGTTTTTTTTTAATGTACGGTTATAGTGAGAAGGGTGATTTAGTCAATTTTTTTTTGTTTTTATTCTTTTTTATTTTAGAAAACTGAAAATGACCTAGTTTTGTATTCAAAAATGTTTTCTTGAGAATTTTTTTTTCTTTCAAAAATATTTTATGGTAATTTTTTCTTCAAAAATGCATTGTTGGCAATATTTTTCCTTCAAAAATGTATATTTTTCTATAAAAGTCTATTTTTATACTTTCATAGTGTTTTGATCCCAGTTTAGGGGTTAACTATTTACCCATAGTTGGAACCCTAACAGGTACTACCACTCTGAGTCAGGGTATACCTGGGAACAGCAATTAAGAGGTGGTTCCATGCTAATCACAACCTCCCAATCAGAGGCCTTCCTGCCAGATGCAATTTACTGTCATGCCTAGGACCACTCATTTTTTAATGAATCTTTGGAGGTATCTACAGGATAAAGTAATAACAGGTAGGAAAAAACATCTTTAATCTAACACGTTTCAATTTATTGGGTTTTTGTTTTAGAGATTTATTAAAAGAATTAAAAGAATTTTAACAAGTTTTTTTAAAAAACAAAGACAATATATTGGAATGTTGATTGAGGTTTGATTTCATTAGTTAGATTCAATATCACGTGTAATAAATTATTTTTAAATGTAGGAAATCCATACCTATTTATATGTATGTGCACCATGTGTAATAAAAGCAATAGATATTTATTTCAAATTTGTGTACAAATGTCTGGGTAAACGCATGTGTGTGAAATGGCAAATGATTTTAAATGATGGATGATTTTTTAAAATACTTGTATAAGAAAATCATGGGTGGTTTAATGTAGGTACCTCCACTAATTTACTGAAAAAAAAAAAAAAAAAAAACAGCATATTATGAAGAAAGATGGTTCAAAACTTAATAAAAACAAAGTTTTCCCACCAAAATGTTTATGCTATTATTAAGAGGAAAGATCAAAGTATTTTTTAATTGTTTAAAAATTTTTCTTTTTGTCCTTTCTAACACGTTCGAAATTTTAGTAAAAATCTTGTTTTGTTTTTTGTCAGAAGGTAACCAAATTGTTAGCAGAGTTTGTAATGGATGATGTATTATTACATTACTCAGAACCCCCCTCCCCAAAGGGAAAAACACATTAACTTTGACATACTTGCAAAAATCAAATAATTGTCGAATTTTAATAAAACTTTCAGGACTTATTCACAAATTAAATTATTTTATAAATTATTATTTTTAGAAAATATTGGTAAAAATATTTTTTTTACTTGTGTTACCCTCACAATGTAAATTAATTAAATTTTAAGAAATTAAAATTGTGCATATATATTAGCTGCACTGAAGTAACAGCTTAACAGGCCTGTATGCAAATGACTGTGTGCGTGTGTGTGTGTGTGTGTGTATATATATATATATATATATATATATACACACACACACACACAGACCAATTAAAATAAAGTGCCAGTTATTGTTTTTATGTCCAAATTCATTGACAATTTCTTCGCAACTAATTGACCAACAAACAGAGATTTAACGTATTAGCTGTGTTGGTGGTGCAACTGGGCTTTGAATGAGAAATCAGATTGTTGACTTCATGTTACAATCAAGTTTCATTACATTCCCCTTTGTGCAAATGCTCTTAGGAAAGGTATGAATTGCCAGCTATTGGTTAAATAGTAGAAGAGAGAACACTTTAGCCTTGATTGACTATTGTCTCTTCTACTATTTAAGCCATGAGGATTAATACTATTTCTAGTAGAAAGACAACTGTGAAAGTACATACTGTTGTGTGGCTAATGAAATAATCACAAAGTTTACAATGACTCCTTGATCCTGACTGCAGTCAACCTTGAGTGATAATTTTTGTTTCTTTGAATTTACTTAAAATAAGAAAAAAAAATGTTTTGGAGACAAAGAGTCGGTACTGGAAAAGGATACTTGCAAAGGAATTCATTGTTTGTGTGATGTTATTCAAAAAATTCTTCTGCAGATGGAGATTCTCTTTTGTTGCCATGGCCACACTAAAAAGAGAGAGAGAAAACTACATTGATGAAACGTTCAAATGAACAAAACACAATAAGATCAGTCTGAATTCCTATGACCAGTTTATTTACAAACTATTGTACTCGGTTTTATCATTATGACAATGTTTCAACCCTTGTACTATGGCCTTCTTCAGGCATTTGTTGCTCCAACTAACATTCAGGGAAGTACAGAATTAGCCTCAATGAAAACAAGATAATCAATAACAAAAAAAAAAAAAAAAAACACCAGACAAATATTGGACAGTAGAACAAGAAGCATCTAGTTCCATAGTTTTAGTTAAATTTTCAGTTTGAAACTCCCTGAAGGTTATTGAAATCAACAGACAACTGAAGGACAGAGGGCACAACAGCTGAAACATTGTGATAACAAAGATGAAAACATTAGTCCAAATGCAAATAATAAAAGCTCAATTCTCAAGTTTTGAAAGTAAATTTGTTTTAAAAGAATTAGCATTTCTCCAATGTTCAGCCCCTAATCCAGAATTTTATCCTAGAATCACTTCTATAACCCTTTGTCAAAATTTACCCCAAAATCAGTTTTATAACCCTTTGTTAAAATTTGCTTTAATTTTCAAAGATGAAAATGTGTTCAGGAGAAAAAAATCTTAAAATGTTTTTCCAGATCTGAATTACATACAGTAGAATGAGGTACCGATCATAGCATTTGTTGATTTGTTTTTTTTTTACCACAAGCCCATGGATTGGTGACAATGGTCGGGTCAGTCCCAGTTAGGGTTACTCAAGGTGGTAGAAAGATGCATCCTGACTAACAGAGAAGAGCTTGGTGAAAACCCAGCTACAACTGTTACAGAATTCAGCCTCTGCAAGCATCCTCAGACAAGTGGGAGAAAAATGTAGGTACCTCCACTAAATCATTAAAAAAAAACAGCATAGTATGAATAAAAAAAGTCTCAAACTTATAAAACAAACTTTTTTCCATCAAACTGTTTATATATTAAGAGGAAAAAAATCAATGTAATTTTTAATAATTTTGAAAAATTTTTAATCCCTTCTAACATTTTTGAAATTTTGTCAGAAAATTTTGTTTTGATTTGAGTTGGTGGTTAAACAAAATGTTATAACTGTTTACAATGGAAAACATGACATCACCCACTTTTTTTCCCCCATTGACAAACATTAATTTGAAAATTCTTGCAAAAATCAAATAATTGTAGGATTTTAATGAAACTTTCAGTACTCATTCACAAATGAATGAAATTATTTTTAAAATTATTATTTTTTTAAAAATCTTGGTAAAAATATATTTTTTTTTACCTCTGTAACCCCCACCTCCATGTAAATCCATGAAACTTTAATAAATTGGCTGCAACTATAATTTTATTAGTTAAACATACGACTCATTAGGGAATATAAATCATCTTACTTTTTTTATTTTAAATTTTACAACACTATCCGAAAATCTGCTTCGAAGATAAGCTTTTAATTGCTGGAATAAATAATAAAAATTAAAGACAATCTGAGGAAAAATTTTAAAAATAATAAATTTTTAAAAAATTGTTTATTTTTTTTATTATAATAATTTATAAAGTTTTAAAATATTTTTAAAATCTTTAAAGAACTGTTGCACTTAGATTTTTTTTTTTAGTTAAGAATTGATGATTATATTGTCTATTGGAAATTGAAAAGTTTAATAAAAATCGTTCTGCATCCATATTTTTAAAATGATTTAAACCTTTTTTTGTGCATTTGATTTTTTTTTTTTGTATGATAATTTTTATGTGCAAAGTAAAATAAATTGGTTTAATCTTGTCTCTTATAGATGCCATACATTTTTATCTCTAATCAAGAACCTGTCAACAAGTTTGTGATTTACAGTGCGGACAGGTAAAAAAAAAAAAATTCAAATCGGTGATTAAGAAATAATTTTATTCTAAATTTCACGCTATAAATAAGTAATACTTGTGTATATCAGATTAATAAAATTTGCTAATTTTCCAAAAATAATGTGTCACAGATGTATAATTTATTTTTGCAAGATTTTTAAAATTGAGAATTAACTTTTGTTTACAAAAATGTGTCAATCGCTCAAAAAAATGGCAGTAAATTCAAAAATTGAAAAAAAAAAAAAAAAAAAAATCTCAAACTTTTATATATTCCAATCCATATAATTTATATATATAATTTATATATATATCCATATAATTTATATATATATCCATATAATTAATTTATATATATATCCAGATAATTTATATATTCCAATCCATATAATTTCTGTTTGAACTAAACCAGAGAGTATTTTGTTTACTGGAAATAGTCAATTTAATCATTTAGCTTTCAATTAAAACTAAATAAAAGTTTCAAGAAAAATTTTTTTTAAAAATTCAATTTAAAATTAGTTATCGAAAATGAGTGGTGGTACCAAGTTAAATGTCACATTATCTTCCTCCCATATCTGGTTAACAGAAATCAACAACTTGATTCTGATAATAAAATCTACCCACTCACTGACCCTTCTGATTAACCCATCTGGGTGAATATAAGGACTGTCATTAACGTTTGTCCCATGATTATGTGAGGACATAGGATCACTATGCAACATAACACTACATAAGTTCCCTCTTCATATCTGCGTTGAAAGCTGAACAGTGTAGCATGACTTGGACAAGTAGATCTGACAAAACCCATTCCTCATCAGGTCAAACCACAGCTGATGTCTTCTCATTTGAAGGATCAGTTTATTCAGGGACACTTGGTCCTTCTTGCAGAGCTCTCTGCTTTTGCTCAATGACTTCAGTCAAAGAAGCCCAGTCACTCAGTGAGGCCAAGCCCATCACTGCATCAGCTGCATGCATAGCTATGAAGCCAAGTCTACCTCATTGTGCCAGATGACGACCCACGCAAGAATTTTCATCCGCCCTTTTTGTTTTTAATCCAGCTGGCATCCCTACACCCGCTAAAAAACAGTAAGTAGGTTTAATTTCTGATTGCCTGACAATTCAGTGAATATTAAGCTGGGGTTTATATAGGCTACAAATCTTGAAATATATGGAAATCCATTAGGGCATGGGGTGCACATATTGGCCATGCTAAAAAGCAGATTATGGACGTGAAACCTGAGCCTAGTATATTTGATTCCCATTACCACAAGTGAATCGATAAACTTACCTGATTTGTTCGTCCACTAACCGTTCTGAACTGAAGCCGAGAGAAAGAAAAATTGAAAAAAAAGATTAGAAATTTACATAAAAAGGAAATGTTTCTTTGTAAAAAGGAAAATTTCATTTATGCTATCGAGTATCTAGACGTATATTTTCGCCACGCTTAATGATGTACTGACTTTAATTGCTCACCCCAACCCACAAAGATGTATCACTTCAAATCGCCTACACCCCTCCAAAAGACAATCTCTAACTCAAAGATATACGAGAGTTGCATTGCCTACCCCACACATAGTTTTATATTGATTACCATCTCACTAAAAAGTGTTGAACTGCATCACCTACAAAGACATGCTTACTCATATCTTCCCACCAACAATGCACCAACTCGTATCATATCCTCACTCCCCTGTACAAAGATCTAACTACTCCAGAGAGACAAATCACACCTTCCGCATCAAAACTTAATAGTGGTAATAGATGGAAAGTATTAGACAAAAGTTGTCTGAATGTTTCAGTTGTATGGTAAAGAATTAGTCAATGAGTGATGCTGGATTAGAATCTGTGACTATTATATCCTCGGTTTTTATTCCTCTTCCCTCACAAAACACGACCAGGTCCAGTTCATTTCAACAAGGTGCAAACAGTTAAATATTTTTTCAACACCTGTTGATCCTGGCTCAAATCTGTCACTGCCAGCCACATAAAATTTACCAAAGGATCTTTATTCAAAGAGTTTATAATAAATGCTTTTAGCACCGCAATAATTTTCAGTTCCAACCCACAGATAGAAAAATTTCTTCAGTGCAGAATTCCCTCAGTATTCTTGCAAAAGTTTCTCCCAGAACCATTTCAAAATGAGCACCGATTATCATGGTATGAGACAAAGTCTATGTCCTTTCTGTCACAAATTCAATTATATTCTTTGACTTAACAACTGTCACAAGTAGTGCTACATGATAAAGCAAGCTCTTCTGGTATAAAAGTCGAAGTCTTATCTGGAGCTATTTTTTTTGTTCAAAATCCTTGACATTAAACTAGAAAAGAAAAACAACAATGAAGACCAGATGCGGCAAACAGCTGAGGAATTACAAAACAGATCAAAATAATAACAAGTGAGATACTAGTACAAGTAGTTTTACTTCTCATGCAAAAAATAAAATTTAAAAAAAACCCTCTGATTTCCTTCTGATAGGACGAATAAAATATATTCCAAGAAGTTAACCCTTTCCTGTTCCCAAGCGGAGTGCCTCCCTTTTTACCCCTGAAAGTGGGTACACAGTCACGTGAGCAACGGACATTCAGACATGGAAAATTTGGAATATGGCTGTCAATGAGTAAAGAATGCATCTATGTTCTTTCTGCCCTAATGGTTGTGACATACAACCCGAACTTGGGACTGATACTGCATGTACATATATTGTAATGTTTCTCCCTGTAAAATAAATGTATCTTCCAGTTAACCGTGAGTAGACTTCTACTTTCCATTCCATGCATTTTCACCACGTGTTGCACACACACACACTCGTCCATGGACCATAAATCATACTATAAATTAAGACATTTTAGTTATGAGGCAAAAACCCCGTTCGTAACACCTTCAAAGTGTGAAGTGCAGCTTTGCCTTTTGCAGACAACAGAAACAAAGAGAAAAAGTTGGAAGTGAATCGAAGAGACTAGTAATCTTTTCGCTTTTTTGCTACGTCAGTTTTATTTTTAACCAAATCAAATTGCAAATTCAACAACTGCATTCATATTTAAAGCGATGAGTGAGAAAAGCAAGCTTACTTTCTAAGATGTTCATGCTCCTTCAGATAAAGGTCTGTCCGTCTGTTGAGACCTGAAGAATTCTTATAGGCACTAAAAGAAAAGAAAATGCATTTAAGGGATCGCATAAAGACCAACTAAAACATCACATACCTTGTGACATAATTTATATATATATATATATATATATATATATATATATATATATATATGTGTGTGTGTGTGTGTGTGTGTGTGTGTGTGTGTTACTTATAAAGTTTCAACAGTGAGATATAATGCAACACAAGTCTTAAAACAATGAATAAAGAAATTTTAAAAAATATTGAAGTAAAGACCAATGAACTATTTCATTAACTGTTTCCCTTTATATTCATCAAATACTTCTGGTATTATACAAATTGTTTTTTGATAAATATCTTTTCATGCTAAAAATTTGTGTTTAATTTAACAGTGAAGTGGAAATATCTCTTGGAAAAAAAGATTAGAAGAACAAAGACATCGATGACAAAGCCTATTTCAAGACCAAGTTGTAGCAAGAATAACACTTAACAGACAAAAATAATTAAGTACCTCACATGGTTTGAACAAATAAGACTGCAATCTATGAAGCTTATAAGGGAACTGATTAATGGGAAAATAATTTTCTTAGTACAGATAAGATTTCATTTATAGAGATTATTAAAATGACTAAGGGAGTTAATCACTAATAACTCCTACTAACTTACATTGATTTACCTCTAATTTTACTACAGACGAGACAGGAAGTTCCAGAAAAAGACACTGATATTTTTGGTGATGTGTTGATGAGTATGCAAGAGAAGAAATAGTATCTAAACTTATTTATAAATGGAACTTTGTGTGTGTCTGTGTCCGTTACCTATAGACTCCAAAACGGCTGAACAGATTTTCTTGAAAATTTACACAGTTGTACTATAAGCGTCTGCGAGTGTTCTTAGCTAGGTTTTGTGTCGAGGTACCCCCAATAAATATCGAAAATCGATAATCAAAAAAAAATCGGGTTATAGAAGGAGTGGTCCGATTTTAATCAAATTTCATGCACTCATAGACAAAGACATAAGAAACAATATTCAGAAGTTTCAAGGTTGCAGTTCTTACAATAAAGCAGAAAATCGATAATATATATATATATATATATATATATATAAAAGGTAAGATGTTTGTGTGTGTGTTTATCTGCCTGTATGTCTATTTTTTTTCAGCTCTTATTTTAGTTTTTGCTTTGGGTTTGGTTTTAAGTAGATATAATTGTAGTTCTTAGTCTCAACCATGATACCATTTCCCAGAGGACTTACTTAGCCTTCAAAATTCAGTTTACGACGAAAAAAAAAAAGCTTATTTGATATCGATACCAGGAAATCAAAATTTGACTTACATCAATTCATTTTTCATTCAGTCTACGATTTCACTTTAACTAGAAACAACTATTACTTTTTAGTCTTTCGTGCCAACATCCAAAGAGTTTGAGCTCCAGGACGATGGATTAATTTTAAAGCTTTCATTACACCCAAGCAACGACGGGCTATACTGCTAGTTTATATATATATATCTTAAACCTTCTGACTGTAAACACAATGGCAATAGAGAAAGGGAAAGCGGAATTAGTGTTACTTACTTGATATCTCTGTGAACCGATCCCAAGAGGTCATCTCGTTCCTTCAAGGCTGTGATATTTGCTTTGGTTTTCTGGAATTCATGTGAGTAATTCTGTAAAATATCCCGGTGTCTTTGCAGGGTGTGCAAAAGGGTGGCACTGGGAGAATTAAGGCTAAAGTTTTGGGTATATTCAGCCAAACGGTCATTCACTTCTGTTAGCTGAGAGCAAAAGAGAAAGATAAATTGGAGTCAAATTCAGTTCAATCACGGAGAATCAGTGGTTGGGAGAAAGACTCTTAAGGCTGTGTTCATTTAAGGAGAAACAATTCAACTGGAATTTGAACTCGGAGAGCCGAGTTCAAACTCCAGTTGAATTCATTGCATTCACTTGCGCGCAAAAATCCTTGGGAAAGGTATTAATCCGGCTTTTTCCTCCAGTTATGGGTTAAATCACAGGACAGATTGGGTTCTATAGCCTTGGCAGGCAACCAGTCTACCACAGAAAGCAATGGCAACCTACTGTAGGATAATCTTCTACCCAGTCAGTCATGTTTCTTCCGAGACATGATCGTCCAAGCGTGTTTCACGTATGGCACTTAACTGACTGAATGTACTATTTTGTTTTTCTTTTAATTGATTAGAGCAAATGAGAGGAGGAGTGATTTCTCACATCTGAAAGTGGAAAGTTCTAGATGACATGTAAGCATCTGGCAAATTTACTTTATGGAGGAGTTAATTACAGTGCTCAGTATAATAGGATAGGTAGTTTGGAAAGGAGAGACGGAAACAGTTTTTTTTATACAATCCAAGAGATTAAAAACTGGCCATTAACAACAAATAAAGGCAATATCAAAAGATTCGAAAGAAGTTAACTTTCCTATTATTAAAGACATATTTATTTAGTTGGCCAAATCAAATTTAGTGTGAAAAATAAAATCCACTTTAGATTTGTCTTTAGTGAAAACTAAAAGTTGAAATATTACTAGGAACGTTGAAGATGAAGGGGGAATAGAGAAAGAGCGCCGAGAGGGGGAATAGGGGGGAGGAGAGAAAGAGCGCCGAGAGGGGGAGGGAGGAGAGAAGGAGCACTGAAAGGGAGGGGGAGGAGAGAAAGAGCGCCGAGGGGGGGGAATAGGGGGAGGAGAGAAAGAGCGCCGGGGGGGGGGAGGGGGGGGAATAGGGGGAGGAGAGAAAGAGCGCCGAGGGGGGGGAATAGGGGGAGGAGAGAAAGAGCGCCGAGGGGGAGGGAATAGGGGGAGGAGAGAAAGCGCCGAGGGGGGGGGATAGGGGAGGAGAGAAAGAGCGCCGAGGGGGAGGGATAGGGGGAGGAGAGAAAGAGCGCCGAGGGGGGGGGGGATAGGGGGAGGAGAGAAAGAGCGCCGAGGGGGGGGGGAATAGGGGGAGGAGAGAAAGAGCGCCGAGGGGGGGGGAATAGGGGGAGGAGAGAAAGAGCGCCGAGAGGGGGGGAATAGGGGGAGGAGAGAAAGAGCGCCGAGAGGGGGGGGAATAGGGGGAGGAGAGAAAGAGCGCCGGGGGGGGGGGGGGGGAATAGGGGGAGGAGAGAAAGAGCGCCGAGAGGGGGAATAGGGGAGAGGAGAGAAAGAGCGCCGAGAGGGGGAATAGGGGGAGAGGAGAGAAAGAGCGCCGAGAGGGGGAATAGGGGAGAGGAGAGAAAGAGCGCCGAGAGGGGGAATAGGGGGAGGAGAGAAGGAGCGCTGAAAGGGAGGGGGGAGGAGAGAAGGAGCGCCGAAACAAGGGATGAAAAAACTATTTAAAACACGAGAAAAGGAAAGACTAATTTTCCTCACCTTGGTCATTAGTTGTTCTAATTCCATTGTCATCGTTTCAAACATGTGTTCACTGTTTGTTTTGTTGAGAAGAGGTAGTGTATCACTAAAATAAAACAGAAATCATTTCAGATCTTATCAGAAAGCAAATTTTTAAAGATACAAAGAGTCACGCAGTACATTATTTGACAACTGAAAAGAATATCATCACCCTAATTTATTGACAAGTGGCAGTGTATCACTGCAATTCATCAGAAATCATTTCAGGTCTTAATTAGAAAGCGACTTTTAAAAGAGATACACAACACATTAAGCGACAACTGAAAAGGGGGCCATCACCCGAATTCACAAGAAACAAGAATGGCGATTTATTTATTTATTTTTTTTTTTACTAATTAATGCTCACGTAATTCAAGGCCCAAGAGCTATTCAATGTAGAGGGTTACTGTGTGGTGCTGTATGAATGTAAAAAAGGGCAAGAAGTGAAGTTCATGGGGTTATACAGGTAAGTTAACAGTTAACTCCAGATTTGACATGGTCAAAAATTGATGTGATTGGAAAAATGCAAGAGAATGAGTAAACTTTACAAGGAAATGGAAAACCAATCCTAATCAGAAAACAAAGAATGAATGTACACCTGTTCAAAAGACTTGCACAGGAAGGAATAATAATGTCATGAGCCTCATTGCAAGTTCTATTAAAACAACGAGAGATAAATGGCATTAAGAAGTCTGAATTCTAGAATTATTATGCACAATAGTAATAATGATAAGATAATGAATAGATTTTACAAGGAAGTGGAAACCCATCCTAATCTAATTGTTCAAAATATTCAAGAAATGTGGCAAGAGGTCTAACTCAATAAGTCCCAGGCCTGACATATGGATGGCACCACTAAGAAAAAAAAAATAAATAAAAATATCGATATAATTTTTATGAAGTACTAACCTTTAAATGGCACGGGAACAAAACTTGGGCCCGATCAGGTTATTAGTTTACAAATTAGTTATTTAAGTGAAGCTACTGTTGCAAATTTTCAAAACAATGGAAAAATCTGAATTCCTTGTATTGAGAAAGCACAGCTTTCTGATGGGGAAAAAAATACTGTTCAAGCAAAGAGATGACGTGATGAGTGTTAATCGGACTATGCTCCATCGGAAACAATGGTTAAGAGGTGGTATTCTGACTTTAAAAGCGGTTGTACAGGCACAAATGACGCTGAACACTCGGGTCGCCCAAAATCGGCAGTCAGCTGAATAGACAGCAGCAGGTGAAAAATATCTAAAGCAACCAAATGCTCAAACATCAGCAGGCAAGGTTTTGGTGTCTGTATTTTGGGATGTGCAAGGTATTTTTTCCACTGATTACCTTGAGAGAGGAAGAACCATCAATAGTAAATATTATATAGCATATAAAAAAAAAAAAAAAAGGCCACAATGAAGAAGAAAAATGTAATTTTTCACCAAGACAATGCACAACAATGGCAAAACTACATGAATTGCGCTCCAAATTGTTTCCGCACTCACTCTATTCTCCAGATCTGGCCTTCGGTGACTACTGACTGTTTGCAGACCTCAAAAGAAAGCTCCAGGGAAAGAGATTTGACTTCAATGAAGAAAGCTGAATTTCACCTAAAAGTTAATGTTTTATTAGTTAGGCCCAGGATTCATTGAGTAATGTGTTATATACAAAAATATATCAAAATTTTTTTCTAGGATAAGTAAATAAGAAACAAAAATATACATTTACATATTCAAAACTGAATAGACTTAAACCAGTGACCCACTACCTAGTTCGGTGGAGGGGTGGAGTGTTCATTCTGGCAAAACTTGCACCACAATAGCAAATTCGGCAGAGGGAGTGGTGAATGTTCATTCTAGCCAAATCAGAATTTTGACCAGCAGTAGAAACTAATTTTGTAATTGAAAAGCAATCATTTTTTTATCAAAATATGCAAATTCTTTATTGTTAGTTATCTATCTTTGCAATAAAAAAAATAAAAGATAAAAAAAATAAATAAATAAAATAATATATATATATATATATATATATATATTTTCACCACCTATTCCTTCTTTCTCCTTGAATTTCACCAAGAACTTGTCAAGTTTTTTTAACCAATTAGAGTCAGCACATCCACTTTATTAATTTTAAAAAAAAAAAAAAGAAAGCAAATTTTGATTCAATTGACATTAAAAAAAATCTGTAGCCCACAAAAGTTTATGAAACTTTATTTGGGTTCCACTGAATTTCCCAAGAAACCACTCAAAAAAATCGCCACTCACAGACATTATATATCTCCAAATGAATAAGAAGAAAGAATAAAATTGCAGTGTTCAAAAACTAATTTAAAACAGTGCTCAAGATAAAAATAGAGCAATGAATATTTATTATTAATTATGTTAGAACATGTGCAAACTACTAGAAAATTGTACATTTTGTTTCAACATTGAAAGAACAAGGTCTTATCAGGAAGTTAACAATGATGGTAATAAACGTTTTTATTTAAAACAATTTTTTTTATTGTATGAGAACACTACTTCCTTTTATTTTTGGAGAATTTACACCACCTGTAGAGGTAAAAAGATTATAATATATATATATATATATATATATATATATATATATACATACACAAAGAAAGCAGGAAGAAAAGGTGAGAGAAATCAAGAAAAGAAAAAGAGGATAAAGAAAGATATAGAAGAAATAGAAAGTGATGAGAAAATAAGTGAGAAAATGTAGAGAGGGAAGAGCCAATGAAAACGGCTAAAAAGAGAGAAATTTTAGATTGAGGGCGTAAATGGATTACAGACATTGACATAATTTACAATGTTGTGGCTCAAATATTAGCATTTTTTTTTTAATTGATGAAATCCCAGACACTAAGAAAGATTATTCATAAAACATAAAATAAAGAATATTTAAAAAAAAAATACAAAGATGTAAATTCATTAGATCGATTATTATTAATTAGAAAAAAAAAAAAAAAAATTAAAATAAACATTAAATAAAAATTAAAATAATAAAATAACAATATAAAATATATAACAAAAATAATGCTAAAAATATTAAATAAAATAAGCTAATACATGGCTAAATATACTAACAGTAATTATTGAGTGTAATAAAAATACTTAAGGCAATAAATAGATCACAAATTGTAATAGAAAATAAAAAATAACAGATTACATAGTTGGAGGAAATTATCAAGACAGTAAGGTTAATACTATAAATTGTTTACAACTGCTACGGTTTCATACATTAGATTTAATAATACTAGCAGGATTGTAAGGTTAATACTTTATTATGTTTAAAATTTACTGTAGTTTTATGCCTTTGATTTAGTAATATGTCCATTTTTATGTACTTTATTTCCATTTTCTCTTGCAGACAGGAAACATGATTCATTCACCAATCTAGAGATTCTAGTTTGTTTGAGAATTTTCCATCTAACTTTAGTTGTTTTATTTTCTTAACTTCTAAAAATATTTACAAAGTGAGGTCATATTTAGTTTGTAATATTAAAGGATGAGAGATGATTGTAAAAACGTTTTTTAAAATAGTTTATTGTATTTCCAATATAAACTTCAGTAACACTTGAATTTTCTACTGAGGAGATAGAACACACATTAACTGAATTTGTCCTATAGTAAAAACCTATGCAATTGTAGAAATCCTAACCAATGCCTTTTATCTAACAAGTGTTTAACTAAATCCCTTGTCTATATGCTCTATTGCATTTTTTATTATTATTTTAATATTTCTTATTTATTTGATGTTTATTTCAATTTATTTAATTTATAAAATTAGCTATAATGAATTTACATCTTCATATTGTTTTTTTTAAACAATCTTTGTTTTGTATGAGATGTCATCAGTTGATTTAAAAAAAGAAAAGATTTGAGCCACAACATTGTAACTCATGTCAATATCTGTCTGCAATCCATTTCCGTCCCAAATTTCAAAGTTTTTCTTAGTCGTTTTCATTGGCTCTTCTCTACATTTTCTCACTTATTTTTTTCTTCACCTATTTCTTTTGTATCTTTCCTTTTTTTCTTGATTTCTCATATTTTCTTTCCTCTTTCTTTCGTTTTCAATAACTTTTTAACTCATATGAGAAAAAAAATTCCAAATATAAGGGGAAGTGTTGTTCTTAAAACAAATTTTTTCAATAAAATCATTTATTACCATCATCTGATGAGACATTGTTCTTTCAATGTCAAAACAAAATGTACAATTTTGTAGTTTTTCACATGTTCTAACATGTGTGTGTATATATATATATATATATATATATTTATATAAAAAAGAAAAGTTAAGACAGACACGTTATTTCATGGTGAATTGGAAGTATAGGCCTATTTCAGACGAACCATCGTCAGCTTCCGTCTTTATTTTACAAAAGATTTTACACGAATGAGATTCACAAAGACCTAAAAAAAAAAAAAAAAAAAAAAAAAAAAAAATTAATTTTGTTATGTCAATATGGTGATGTTTATTAACATCATCCAAAGAAACATCTATATGCAAAAGATCAGAGGTGGATTGACACCTTGTCGATTAAACATCTGACAATTTCATATTGCTCAACAAATGAAAGAAAAGATGAGCAAATTTATTCTTCAAAATAATTTGATTGAAAGCCAACATTTTAATTTTTCAAAGTCTAGGAATAATTGAGAGAAAAACCAAAGATAGTCAATTTGATTATTGACAAAAAACAAAACCTCTTCTGTCTTCTTTGAAACGACATTTAATTCAGCCACAGCAGCAGTGGCCGGTTCCAGGGAAGGACTTGATAAAGCCCACTCTCTTCTGAGAAGGGTTTTGGAATTCAGAGTATTCTTTCTCCTAGACTGGTTGGTTTTTTTTTGTTTTTTTTTTGTTTTTTTTTCATTTATAGCAAGAGCAGTACCAGTGTCTTGCACAAGGTCATTTTTTAATCCAGACTATTATCTGACTCCCAAAACCATTATGCTATCATTGGTTGGGTTCAAGGAAGCAGCTGATGAAACCCACTCACTTTTGAGACGGGTTCTGGAATTCAGAGCATTCCTTTTCTTAATCTGGTTATCCTTTTTAATCTATAGCAAGAAGAGTCTTGCACAATGTCATTTTTAAACAAACTATTTTCTGAACCCCCAAAACATTTGTCAATAGCTCCTTCGTTTGTTGATTAGAATTATTGAAAAGAAAAAAGAAAAACAGCACATATTCGTTTTTAATTTAAAGAAGGTGCAAAGGTGGAGAGGAGATGGAAGATTGAAACCTTGGAAGAAATCTTGGCCAAATGACAGAAACGAAACAAAGAGGAGAAAGAAAATGTGAAAATGTTAAAGCTACCTTTCAGGGCCGTGGGCTCCAGGCTGGTGAACACTACAGAAAAATGGAGAGAGTTTTAGTAAGAATATCAGTGGCCAGCCATATACTGAAGACCAGGGTGGGAGTAAAAGAATAAAGTAAACAAAGAGGCATTCAGGATCACGGCTTCTCGATCAAGGTGCAACATTTTACAGTTTTCATAAATTTTGTCTTTATATATATATATATATATATATATATATATATATATATACATACACACACACACACACAGTACTGTGCAAAAGTATCAAGACCAAAACTATTTTGTCTTTTATGAGGCATCAAAATAAAGTTTAAAATTACCCCTGTCCTAACACCTTTGCACACTACCAGTAGTATGCAAAAGTATTAGGACAGAGGTGTTTTTTCTAAAACCTCACTGCAGTCGCTCTCTCTCACCGGCACAACGTGGCTGCCCTGTGTCTCTTCTATAAATACTTCCACGACTTCTGCTCCGATGAACTTAGATCACTGCTGCCCCCTAGATACGAATTTGCACAAGATACTAGATTAGCAACTAGATCCCACCCTTTTACAGTGAAACCAATAAAATGCAACCGTAACTTCTACTCCAACAGTTTCTTTTCTCGCACTTCCCGACTGTGGAATTCCCACCCACATGATTGCTTACCCGATGGCTACAATCTCCAGGAGTTTAAATGTAAGCTCAATAGACACCTCCTAACACACTAACTCACTTCCATTCTTTCAAACACTCTTCCCATCTGCCCAACCCTCATCCTCGCTATCCTTACCCATTATCACCTTCCTTCTGACATTTCCTATGTCTAACCACTCCTTCTCTTTACCTTTCCCTATGTAGCCCCATGCGCAATAGTGGCAGTGGAATGCCTTGCATGGGGTGAAATGATTAAAAAAAAAAAATACAGGGTGAAAAGCCAAACTTTTGTAAGAATTATTTAACTAAAAAGGAAGAGGAAAGAAGGCTTCAGAATTTGAACTGGTCCCCACAAAGCCCTGATTTCAATCCTATTGAACATCTATAGGATACTTTAGATAAAAAAATTGATAAATCTAATGTTACTTTGCAAGATACACTTTGGGAACAAATACAAGCTGCTTGGTAGGAGATACCATTAGATACATTGAAGAAGCTTGTGATGTCAATGCCTGACAGAATGAAGGCTGTGATCAAAGCAAAAGGCTATTATACTAAATATTAAATTTATTTTGTAGCAAGTATTTTTTTCTTGTTAAAGCATTTGTTGAGTAAATCAAATAAAATTATTTTAATTAAATTATTTTCTTTCAATATGCTTCATAAAAGATAAAGTAGTTCTTGTCCTAATACTTTTCCACAGTACTGTATACATGAACATTTAATTTAATTCTATATTTTCCTTAGCACCCAAATAATCTGATAGTAAATTATAATTTGAATCTCATGCAACCATTTTCTTTCGATAAATGCAATTTTTTTTTTACAAAAACTTTTTGGCAAAGTTTCACCTTTGTGCCACTAAAAGTTTGTGTCAAAGAAAGTAATTCCCTTGATTGCTAATATTACTATTTACAATATTGACTCCCTTGACAAGGTTTGTTAAAAAAAAAAAAAAAAACCAATGATCATATTTTTAATAAAACCTAAACAGATGAAACATTTTGTTTATTCTTGAGAATTGACAACAAAGATATTAAATACCATTTATTTATTCAGTCAGTTAAGTGCCATATGTGATACACACTTTGGGTGATCATGTCTCAAAAGAGACATGATTGACTGGGCAGAAGGTTGCCACTGCTTTCTGCGGTAGCCTGGTCGCCAGCCAAGGCTATAGAATGTAATCTGTCCTATTATTTACCCCAATGGTATCTAAACTTATTTATAAATGGAACTTTGTGTACGTGTGTGTGCGCATTACCTATAGACTCCGAAACGGCTGAACCAATTTTTTTGAAAAGTTACAAAGTTGTACCATAAGTGTCTGCGAGTGTTCTTAACTAGGTTTTGTGTCGAGGTACTCTCGATAAATATCGAAAAAAAATCGGGTTATAGAAGAGTGGTCCGATTTTAATCAAATTTGATACACTCATAGACAAAGACAAAGACATAAGAAACGATATTCAGCAGTTTCAAGGTTGCAGTTCTTACAATAGTGCAAAAAAAAAAATCGATTTATATAAATAAATAAATAAAAGGCAAGATGTTTGTGTTTGCCTGTTTATCTGTCTGTATGTCCTTTATACAAATCCACAATTTTTATCCGATTCTTGCCAAACTTCACAAATATTCTTTAGGCTTCTGGTCAGGTCATGGGCAACTTATTTTTCCTAATTTCTCCGATATTGGAACCAACTCTAGACATAAAATAAGAGGTCAGTTTTCTATTATCATAAAATAATAAACTGATCCCTCAAGCATCAATACACCTACTGTCATTTTGGTAGTATGTTAACTTGAAATAAATGTTTTTTCAAATCAGATTAATTATACTTTAAATCAGCTAATATTCCTCAAATAAAGTTTCAGAAAAGTGTAAATTATTTTTGAAGATTTTTTTTTTTTAATAAAAATTACATTGTGGTGACAACTAAAAAAAAGATGATGGCTCTTATTACTTTTTAGCAAAAACAACTAATTAAAGTAAGAAAAAAAATGACAACTCATGTAAAAATTCCTTATTTATTGAAAAAAATATTTCCCTAATACAATAGTGTCCTTAATATATCTTATTTCTGAAAACAATTACGTGCTTTTTTAATTAAATAGTGTCATAGATTTATTGAATATTTTAGTTGACAATTACGAACAGATTTTTGGTAAATGATGTTTTGTTTGACAAGAACAAACTTATGATTTAAATTCTCAAAGGATTCCTGCTATTTCCTAACATTAACCAATTTATGGGTAACATATTAGAAAAATAAAAAAATAAAAATTGAAAAATAACTGCATTTATTTGTGAATAGGTCTTGAGAATTTCATTAAAATCCAACAAGTATTTGAATTTTGCAAGAATTTCCAAAACAATCTGTTTTTACCACACAAAAGTAAAAAAAAAAAAAATTTCCTAATCATCATCTTTGGTGCACTGCTGACGAAAAGGTACAAATCTACTTTGATAAATTGATTTTATTGAAGTGTTAAGCATTGGTATTCCAAGTTCTTGCTACTGACATCTACCCCCAGAATTGCAATGTAGATTTAAGGCCAAGAAATCTACAGTTGGGAACCTTATCTCTCTACGTCAGCTTCAAGAGAGGTATGAAAAATGGATACCAATATACATGACATTTTTCAATGTCAAATGGCATTCAACCTTGTTAGCAGAAAAACAGGTTTCAGTTGCTAATGAAAATTGTCTCTCCTCAAACAACTACTGAAAGAAATAATGTTTGGTGATGACACAGCTTTGACCACGCACACCAAACACCACCACCTCCAACAGCTGATTAATCAGTTCAACCATGCACCTAAGGAAATTGGGCTGACTATTGGCATAAAAAATATATTTCACAGTTCCAAATGTTTTTCCATTTCCATCAAATCATGTTTCATACTTATACTCTTACTGCTCACACAACCCTCTACCTTTATTGGCTCTTCAGCCTTGTTTAAGGTGAAGATGAGTATAAAAAGATTGTTGTACTTTGCACTTTCAGAGTTGGTCTCACCTGACTTTTTAAACATCAAAGAATCATCTGCCATTTTTATAGCAACCCTGTCACCCGTCATTGCTAAAAGAGATAATAGTTTTATATATATATATATATATATATATCAGGAAATGTCTTAAGATTTTGCTCAATCCAAATCTGCATTTTGAAAGAATCAAAAATTCAAAAGCAATTTTTATCACCAGATACAATCTACACATGAAGAATATCTTCGTTGATTTGGTATGCTAAAGCCAACAAAAAAGGAAGGTACTAGTCTGAATAATATGTAGACTAAAATAAAAAATAAGTAAAAAAAAATTCAACACAAGCAAGCCAGTAAGATGCAAGGGGCTACTGGGAATGAAAAAAAAACTGAAAAGACTTTAGATTTAGAAGGAACCAAAAACCAAACAAACAAGGGATAAACCTCCACTCTGTTAAAAAAAACTGGGGAGGAGTGTGAACTGGAGAAAGGGCAGAGTGGAGACCTTCTTAGCGAGCCAGATAGGTAGGCAGAGAACTAATATGGTGGATAGGGAGTAAGGGCTCAGTTTAGTGTTAGTTGCATAATAAATAGATATTGCTGTAATTGATCACATACAAGTCCCCAGCCCACTTTAACCTCAAATATTAAGAAACTTCTTTTAAGTGTATTAGTCTATTTTAGTGTTTATCTTACTAGCCAGGTTTAAAAAAATAAAATTTGTGTTTTATATGCCATCAAATATGAAAAGAAGTGGGGGACGGACTATTTTGGGGCTGAGATAATTGCATGTTTCTCCTCTCCACAAGGCCCAATGTGCAGTGCTTGAGAAGCCAGGTAGAGCCCCCCCCCCATTATTTATAAGATGAATGTAACTATCAGCCTGTCACCTAATAAATTGGGCAAGGGTCAGTTTAGTCAACATATTTAAAGATTTTAGGTAGAGTTGCAAAATTTAATCAACCCTATAAAAACATTTCAGAAAAAGATAATTACACAAAAGAAAAACAAAATACGGCACAATAAGTAGAATTATGAAAATAAAAAAATCTTACCACACTGGTCAATAACTTATTAATTTGGTTAATAATTTTGGTTAAAAGACAATTTAAAAAAAGATTAAACTTCTGATGGTTAATGAAAAAAATTCATACACACATTTTTATTAAAATTCATTTGGCAAGCTAAGAGTTAACAATGCAGATATGATGTCAAGGTTCACAACCATTTAATAAAAAATTATCTCAATATCATTTGACTAAATCAAATTTGTTATATAATTTCTCACATTGTTTGCTAAAAGGCAACAACAAAATTAATTTCTGTCAGCTTTCTTTGTAAAAAAAAAAAATTTACAAATTTTTTTTATAAATCTTTAATATTTCACGTTCATATTCAGTCAGTTAAGTGCCATCTGTGATACACACCTGGGCAATCATGTCTTGAAAGGAACATGACTGCCTGGGCAGAAGATTTTTTCCACAGGTTGTCATTACTTTCTGCAGTAGACTGGTTGCCAATGAAGGCTACAGAACTCAATCTGCACTGCTATTTAACCCATAGCTGTAGGGAGAAGACACAGATTCATACCTTTTCAAGGATATTTGTGCGCAAGTGAACGCAGCAATATTCACTGCACCTTAATGCACATCTCTTAAAAAATACAAGTTAAAAGTCGCAGCATCTTTTGTAATTCATGTCATTCACTCCTAGAGACTTTGGAACAAATAAACATTCTGACAACTCTTCAGTCTAGTTTACAGCCTTTTTCAGGTGCACTACCAATCATATATATATATATATATATATATACTCTCTGGACAAGTGGCTAGAATATTTACTTTTCTAACAATAAAATCTTGGTTCAAATCTCACTATTAATTTATCAGGAAGATGAATTCTTGATGTTATTGAGGTGTTCTCATTGTGTGGCAACTAAAAAATATACCATGGGAAAGTCATTAATCTATCTCTTCCCTTCAGCTATGGGTTAAATAACAGGAACAAATTGAGTTCTATAGCCTTGGTTGGCAATCAGTCTACTGCAGAAAGTAATGGTAACCTATTGCAGGAAAATTTTCTGCACAGTCAGTTATGTCTCTTTCAAGACATGATCACCCAAGCATGCATCCTGTATGGCACTTAACTGACTGATTTTTTAAGTTTTTCTTTCATTGACCGATTCATTTTGGACTGCTTATCAATCTTTTGCAAGTTATTTAAAGCCAGAAAATATTAATTTTAGATTATAAGAATTTATATTTGGATAATAATGCTTTAGCAAAATTAGTTTTACTAATTAACCCATAACTAGAGGAGAAGATACAAATGATATTTGCACATAAGTGAATATAACGAACCCAAAGAGAACTAGAACATGGCTCTCCAAATTAAAAATACCAAGCCATTATCTTTTACACTACCTGCACAGCCAAGCTGACAGAACCTGGCCAACTCATTGAGGTGCTGACAAAGACTGACTTTGCTTATCTTGGTGCTTGTACAGCAACCAACATTTCAATGTGATGCAGGTGTAAGCAATAATTTTAATGATACAACAGCTGTTTCATTCAACATCATTTTTGACTTCATTGCAAGAACAGCAACAGGTTCTCTTTTTGTTAGTAAATGCTAAAAAATATTCTAATAGTTGACAACGTTGGTCAAACCATACAAAAGCTAAACCAAAAATAAAATTGGAGTCTGAAACAATTTCCACAATGAAATTTGTCTGAGGTAGTGGTTTTTTTTTTTGTTTTTTTTTTCTTGAGTCTAAATCCATTCATTGATTAGCATCTAGTAACGGAAATTTTTTTGCAAACATTAGCAGAAATCACGCAAGCAGAGAGTGAGAGAGAAAGAGTGGTGCGAGCAGTCACACATACACACAAAGGGGGAGATAACCAAGTACCTTACGGATTTCCGCTCCACATATCTAAGATAGGGAGATGTTCTGAAATAGTCAATAGTAGACACATAAATCAAACACTGAACAAGAGAGAGAGAGAGAAACGATTATTATACATTCTACGTTTCTATTTTACATTACTACTAAAACTGTTTAGTATGTATTTTACTTTTATTTAACAATTTGTCATTGGACATTGCTTTTTTTTTTTTATCTACATTCACAAAACAAATCTTTTTATAAGACATGCTTGATTGAAACCAGCTGACAAGGAAAAAAATATATATATATATATATATATATATATATATATCTTTGTACATTTTCCTGAAAGAGAATGCTTTGTCCTTATTGTTTAGAAAGTTCAATGGCTGAATATAGTTTTGAAGACTGAAATGATGATTGTTGTTCTTCAAGGAAATTGTTTAATGAAGATTTTCAGTGTTGGTCAAGAGAGTAAAGTTGAAATTGGAGTCAAAATTGAATTCTGACTTCTCTTAAGAAAAGTCAGAACTTTAAGACTCAAAAATGTCGAGTGATGTGAATTTAGGTAACAATCTGTTGCAAGACTCGCTGAATTTTCACTTGTTTTTTTTAGTCACATGGGTGGATTAGTGAACACTACGGAAATTTTTAAACATGTTCTCTGAGATGTTTTCATGTTTTTTAGCTAATCAGCGATTATCAAGTTAGATTTAAAATTGGAGCTTTTTTTTAGTTAAATTTGCACAAGATTAATTGTTTACATTAATATACTGTGAGAAATAACTTGTTGCAATTATTTTTACATAAAGTATAGTGCAATACATAAATTATCACTGTTGCCTTTTTACATACAAGAATATTTATATTTTAATTTTTTTTTTTTTAGTTTTATGGGTTTATAAAAACCAAAATGTTTTAAGAAAAATATTTTTCTCTTGCAACTTAAAATAGCAATAACATTTTTTTTTACAAACATTTTTCCAGATACAAATCTTACTATTTAACCCATAGATAAAAAGAGAGATGATTCATACCTTTTCTGAAGGCATATGCTCATAAGTGAATGCAGTGAACACTCCCAGAATTTAAATTCAGCTCCCCAATTTTTCATTTGATGCCACTGTACAGTCAGAGGGATAGCCATTTTGAAGATGAATTAGGAATAGAAAAAAAAAAAAATCCACAAATCCCCCCACCCCCCATGCTTCTTGATACATTATAGTTTCTAGATAAGCTCAAGCAGTGTCTTCCCACAAATCACTACTTTGTGGATCCAACTCCCAAGAGGATGCTTGCCATATCACTACAATCTTAACCTGTTGAAGTCTAGTGTTAGCCATTACCTTTCCCACACATCTGCATAAAGTGTGCTTCTAATTCTATAATCCTCTACATAGAGTGGCTCCCAGGCCTTTTACAGTGGGAAAGAAAAAATGTCTTAAGATAATTTTTTAAATGGTCCTATTATTTGAATTTCTGTACCCTAATTGTTTTTTTCTTTTTTCTTCATATCAACCCAAGCAAGGCAATAAAGCCACTATGATGCAAGGAGGATACCAGTGTGAGAGAATATAGTAAAAAAACAAAAAACAAAACAACAAACATTGAGGAGAGAGAACAATAAAAAAACAGGAATTAAGAAGGTAGATAACAACTGACGTTGCATTTCAATTTTAAAATCAAAGTTGATTGGAAAGCAGGAGAGATTCACAAGCAATAGAAGAAACTGTTGGCAAAACTTAGTTATTTCTCGCCATTTTAACTGTAAAATGACGAAACCTAGTTGCCAATCTAGTACTGTGCTTAAATTTGAAAAAGCGAGGTTCCCAATGAGAACAGGCGAGGTTCCCAATGAGAAAAGCTCATCAGAATGATTGCCATGAAAGTATTTATAAAAAAGACAAAAAGGAAAGGAAGCTATGTTATGATAATGGGAAAATGACCAAGGTCGAGATGCCAGATGATGACTTAACATTTCAGGCTGTTCAGATTTTACTTCATGTTGATAAGAATTATTTTATTACATTCAAGTAAATTTACAATTATGATTCTAGCAAGATGCTACAAGCTACTAGTGCTCATTAATTTCAATAAAATTAATTGATAGGAACAGAAAGACATTAATGCAACCAAAAATAGAAATTAAGTCATTTAAGGAAAGATTTTAAGGAATTTCTGCAAAATTCAGACATGGCAGAGGGTTGGGAGGAAGCCAAATTAACAATTTGAATTTCTGATGCTTTTTTTTTCAGAATTCAAATTTCTTAAACTGAGAAAATGACTTCAATCTTATTGGGTCATATTCATTCCTGATAAAAGGCACCTCAGAGAAGGATGACGAATAACAATGGTTGTATTGACAGACATTTTATAGCCAATGTTTTTAAAACCAGCTTACAAAAGGACATGTTGGTCAGTTCAGTGACCAAATACCAAAAAGTTAATTCAACAATGAACAGTAGCATGTAAAGGTCATATCAGTGCAAAATAGAGAGTAGTGAAACAATGGTCCCTTGGACAATATTTCACTATGGTTTTATAGTGCATTGACTCTTATACAAAGGTCATGTGCTAAACAAGGATGTTCTAGCAGATTCTCATAGTCATTCATCCCATCTGCAAGGTTTTGATTCTAAATGCGTTTTTATGGCACACTAGCTCCTACATAATGGTCATGTACCAAAAAAGATTAAGTGTCTTTGTTAGGCTCTAAAAATGTTTCTTTAAAACACCTAAGGATAAAAACTAGTGCCAAGGAAGACACGACTTTGAAATATTTGACAGAGGCATATATTTTGTGGTCTTTTGCATCTAATGACTCAACCCCACCTCACAGCAATGGAGAAGTGGTCAGATAAGAGGAACAAAGAAACAGTCACACAGCAATGGCAGAAAAGGATCTCACCTGGCATATTCCCGTTGACTTGTGTAGCTGGTGCCTAATTTACTAAAAGATACCAATTTTAAGTCAATCTCGTTCTCCAGTTGCCGAGCCTGGCGTCTCAGATCTGAAAAGTGGGGGAGAAAAAAAAAAAAGAAAAAGATTAAATTTAATGATGGATGTCAATCAGAAAATAAATAGGAAGTGAATCTTGCCACATAATTTAACCTTAAAAGCTGCTTCACTTTTTTAGGGGACTACTCCCACAAAAAGCAAGTCCCAGACTACTACCTTTTCTCAAAATCATTTATGATAATTTAAAATTAAAGCCATCATTGCAAACATCCTGAAGGGACATAACATATAAGGGAAAACGAATATTGCATTGGAATTATTTCCTCAACAAAACCCCTAAAAGATCCAGGAAAATTCCTAAATTGATTTTCTCATTTCTGAGGAAAGTCAAAATGTGTGACGACATTACAAACATCTCAAATATTTTAAAACATACAACTTAAAAAAAAAGTTTAAAAATTAAATACATAGATTAACACTTCTAATATAAGTCTAATACACATATTAAAGTGTCTTTCTGTATTGCTCTTTGATAGAAATGACACACACTATTGGGTATATAAAAAATATTAGATTTTTTTATGGGGAGGAGTCAGTGCAAAAAGAATTAGTCTTGAAGATTTTTTTTACAAGACACCCCTTGATGCTACTCTCTAAGAGAGTGACTCGTTATGTCTTCTCAGGCTGACATGAAGTGAAAACACTACATTGATTCCCTTACTTGGTCTGGTGCTAAGAAAGTTGGTTCACTGTGCCACGCTAGACAATTTTTCTCTCCAGAATATATCTTACATATCTATGCCTACAATTAACCCATGCTTAGAATACTGCTGCCACATATGGTCCAGTGTTCATGCTATATATTTAAAGAGCCTTAAAATAATCCAAAGAAGAATCAGCAATATTATTGATCCTGACCTGGCATTTTGGCTTCAGTCACGGTTATATCGAGGGAATGATATAAGCAACAAGGTAAATTCCAAGTGGAAAGATTTGCACAACACGTAAAGAGTAAACAAATAACAGAGTTTATTGTATGGAAATGTACAATTAACAGAGAAGGCAATAAAATGATAAGTCAAGATGGAATGGGAGCAGAAGTCGAATCGTCTCGTACTTCTTAATCTTTTCAGCGAGTCAACTGTCTGGGGGGGGGGGGAGAGAATGTCCCATCATAACAGTCACTTCCCCATTGATGTAAAGTTTCCTTCTTGTGCCTTTTCTATAAATACTTTCATGATAATTATTCAGATGAGCTCTTCACTATGGTAACTAACCTTCATGAATTTAGGTGAAATACTAGACTGACAATGTCTAGTCCTCAATTTACAGTCAAGCTGGTGAGATGTTAAGTTCTATGCTAACAGTTTCTTTTCTCAAATTTGTGGAATTCTCCTACAGCTCATTTCCAGTCAATGTTCAGAAATTTAAATGCAATGTCAACTGCTATCTACTTTTCCGAATACTCTTCTTTTGTTCTCCTTAGTAATGTTTCTGTTTCCTAATTCGTAAACACCCAGCAACCCTTTGGGTCTTTACTGCCTTGTTTGAGGTGAACTAAAAAGAAAAAGGGGGAAAAAAAAAAAAAGATACTCTGAAATTTACATGATTTTGCCCTGTAGAATGTTTGTTTGTGTTTTATTTAACGCCAAAAAGGTGGGGTTATGTTTGGTTTTAGTGAGAAGGTTGATTTAATCAGATTTTGATGAAAATTTTTTTTTTTTTTTTTTATTTTAGAAAGCTGAAGATGTCTTCTAGTTTTGTAGTCAAAAATGCATTGCTGGTAATCACTTTTTTCCTTCAAAAAGATATTGTTGGTAATATTTTTCTTTCAAAAATGAATATTTTTTTTATTTTATAAAAGTCTATTTTTATGTATAAATTTCTATAAAGTTTATTTTTATACTTTCATAATGTTTATGACCCCAGGTTGGGGGTTAACTATTTACCCATAGCTGGGACCCTAACAGGTGCTACCACCCCATGTCAGGGTAGACCTGGGAACAACAACAATTAAGAGGTGGTTTCATGCTCCTCACAACCTCCCAATCAGAGGCATTGCTGCTGGATGCAGTTTATCATCATACCCAGGACCACCGTACAATGTGTTTTATCCCCCACCTTACAACCTTGTACACCTATGCATACCTTAATTGCTATGTCACTTAGGATTTGGAGATTTTACAAGTCCATTAATAAACGGGAGAAAAACTATTAAGAAGTAGCTCAAGTTGAGGGGTTAAAGGGGAAGAGTTTCTGAAGAAGCAAATATGAGAGAGAGAGAGAGAGAGAGAGAGATGGAGATGCTGAGAGCCTTACCAGACAAATCAGAATCGACCGCCTGGATCACACTTCCTTTTTCCATTGTAGTGGAATCTTTGACCCCAATTAACAATTAATTGCAAGCAGGGAGAATGAGTCTGCAAGTTGGGAAGAAAAAGAAAATTACACTCAAAGATCGAAAGAAAGTGTGAGGGGTAGGGAAATATTCTGTTTCAATGTCTTGTTAGACATCTAAAAGAGAACTTTTGGTGGGGATCTCAATAACCCACCCGAATATGGGAATACATCAAACAATTTTAAGTAAGCTCAAACATTTTTTTTTTATTTTTTAAAAAGATTGAGTATACATAATACACTAATATTTGCATAATGGGATGTACTTTCTATATGCAAATATATGCAAATATATATAAGAAACAAGTAGTGGTAAAAATCTCTGATGTTTAATTAAAATAGAGTCATTTATGAAAAGGCAAAAAATATATGAAAAGTGCATTGATCTCAGAAGTCTCTAAGGCAAATTCATGTTCGAGATTATACAACAAATCTCTTTTCCTAACAAACATACTGCAAATTCAATGCAGGATATTTACAAAAAAAAAAAAAGCAATAGAAATCAGAATGAAATAAGAGGGATTATGCATCTAGATATATCAGACAGCAAAACATGACCCTGAATCATCCTCTTGGGATATAGACATTGGTTAGTTCCAGTGACTTGCCCAAAATGTTGTGACTTCAGTATCCATCTACAGGAGTGTTGAATAAATAATTTTGAGAGTTAAGCTAAAAGGTGATAAATAAATGGCTACCAGAAGTGGCATCACACATGGAATTAGAATGATATACCCCAGTGATTGAAATAAAGGGTTTGGTTAGAAATTCCCAGCACCCAAAGAAAGCCAGAGAATACAACGGCCGAAACATCATAAACATGACAATAAAGATGAGAACAGTCTGAACAATATAAATAACGTAAATACTACCTCATCTCAGAAGCATAGACAAATAGAAAAGGCCAGAGCATACAACAGCCGAAATATTGTAAACATGAGGACAACAGTCTGGAAAATATTAATAACGTAAATACTACCACATCTCAAAAGTATAGACAAATAGCAAAAAATTATTGAAAAAATAAAAATTGGATGCCAACAATTTGTTTTTGGTGATCATAAACTAATAGTCTGATTTGATTGGTTGGTTGGTTGGTTGTTTAGCGGCATATCAACAACTATGGGTTTATTTAAAGCCGAAATGTAAATTTTTTTTAATGCTATTATTATGCCTTCAGCTAGATATTTTGCACATAATTTTATACTTTTAGGGTAAACACACACACACACATATATATATATAACTTTAAATTTATCTTTGAACACGTTTCGAAATACCCACCAAGTATAAATGCAGAGGGGGAAAAATGGAAACAAAAAAAGAAATGACCTAAGCACTTGAACATTAGTCAAAGTACTAGCGAAAGAAAAAAACCCTGAGACAAGGAACATAACACGTAAAGCGCTCAATACAATAGCAGAGCAAATAAATAAGTAAGTAGCTAACCTAGAGCCAACGGACATACCAAATGGTGAAACCTTGGTAGGTCCTTTGGCTCTAAGTTAGCTACTTACTTTTTATATATATATATATATATATATATATATATATATATATATATATATGTAAAGGATTAAAGGTATTGTCGTAAATTTATTTTTTACATATTGCTGGTATGTTTACTATATAAAAAAGAAACTTTTTGTTTATGCTTCAGAGTTCATTATTTGCCCATTAACATGTACCACGATCCCTCAGGTCAGCCAAGCCCTCTTTCTTCATTACATGCACTGGAAATTTCACTATCTCTTTCTGATACAAAGTATGACTTTCTGTTTTCATCTTGCCTTTGCTTACATGTTTGGGCCCATGGCATTCTCAGCATCCTTCTGTAAAACCAAAAATAATGTTGCTTTAAGTGTTCAACGAAAAGATTGAACAAAATTCACTGCCATATAGAAGGACTTGTATTATATAACAGTTCAGTTCTCTTTTCTTTGTAACAAAATTTTTCTGTTTCTTTATACTATACTTAGCTTTTGGAAGGAATCTTTAACTATCCTGATGTACCTTCAGATTTCAATGTCGAACCTTCCATCCTCTGTTAAAATACTTCCCAGATATTTAAATTGTTGTATCAGTTTGATGGTAAGAGGCCATCAATGGCTTACACCAGCGGTCACCAATCCCCAGCCTGTGGGCCACATCCGGCTTTCGAGTGAAACGTGTCCAGCCCACTACCTTACTCTGGACATGATATAAATAAATCAAACCAAAGTGACAGTTGATAGTCTGAATATATTGCGTTGAAATTTTTAAAAATTATTTCTTTTTACCTGGAGAATGTGTTTTACTATTATTTTTTATTCGAAGGCATTGCCAAAATTAGCATACAGCCTCACTTTCACTTTTTCTGTGAAATTGCTTTCATGAGTGGACATTTTTAAATGAATATAAAAGTGTTTTCAACAGATTTTAATGGATTTTTTTTTCAATACTGATTTATGAAACATTTATTTTTACAAGGTAACCAAAAAAGTTCTGTCCATTTTTTGATTAGTCATTGAATGAAGTTGAATATATATATGAAATGCGTGTAGCAATTGTTTTCAAATTCAGACAGCCAGAAGTAGGAACATCAGACGTTATAAAAAAAAAAAAACGTGCACTGTGCCCGGCCATCAGTTATAAGCCAGACAGCTGTGAGAAGGATGGAAGTGTCTAAAGATCTCGTTCGAGGCTGTTTGCTTTACGACTTCAAAGCGGGCTTATCAGCAGCTGCATCAAGTCGCCACATGTCAAGCGTTTGGGGATAGTGCTTTGGACGAACATACTGCAAGGTGTTGATTTCGAAAATTCAAGTTGGGAAATTTGTCTCTGCATGATGAGCCTCGCAGTGAAGGAGCACCAGGCCTTGAATGATGGAGTCCTGAATGGTGAACTTGCAAGACATTTCAACGTTTTTGATGAAACAGTTAGACTTCACCTGCATCGCCTAGGTAAGACGTACAAACTGAGCAAGTGGGTTCCACAAACGCTGTTGGAGATTCACAAGAAACAATGAGTGGCAGCCTGTGTATCACTGCTTTCTCATTACCGTACCACATCCTTATTCAACTGAGTGCTTACCAGTGATGAAAAGTAGCTTCTGTACAAAACTCCTAAGCAATTCAGACATTGGTTGTCTCCTCAGGATGCTGTCCCTCACACCACAAGATTGCCTATGCACCCACGCAAGATTATGCTTTGTGTCTGGTGGACAGGTCTTCAAGTGGTTCATTATGAACTGCTACCAATGTGCCAAACAGTCACTGGAGACCTATACTTGCAGCAGTTGAAACGTGTGCAACAGGCATTGAGGCAGAAGGAGCCAGCACTGGTGAATCGCAAAGGTGTGCTTTTCCTCCATGACAATGCCAGGCCACATGTCGCACAAGTGATCAGGGATACCATACAGCAACTTGGGTGGGGGACTTTGTGCCATCCACTTTATTCACCTGACCTCACGCCATCCGAGTACCACCTCTTCCACTCCCTGGATAATCATTTTCGTGAGAAATCCTTCCCCAATGAAGCAGAGTTGCACAAAGCCCTCATGGGCTTCTTTGCATCAACCCCCCCCCCAACTCCCAAGTTCTACCGCAAGAGCATTGAACAACTGGAGATGCGTTACCAGAAGGTGCTGGATGCCGATGGCGATTACTTTAAAGACTAAATATAAGTTACACATACTCTGAAGTGTTTTTTTTTTTTTTCCTTTAAAATAAAGAACGGACTTTTTTGGTTACCTTGTAAGATGTAATAATTTTTTTTTAATAAAATTCCCATCAGATACTTTCTTTTTTCATGCTTTAAGAACCTGTTTTTTTAACGGATTGAGAAAGAAGTGAAACACTTTCTGCAACTCCAAAATTATTCGCTTCCTGGTGATAGTAATTTGTTTTATTCCTACAGTAAAATAAAGATTTTTTTGTTAAAAATGTATTTTTTCTTCTGTTATTCCTACAGTAAAATAAAGATGTTTTTTGTTAAAAATGTATTTTTTCTTCTGTTATTCCTGTAGTAAAATAAGTGATATTGTTTAAATACAATTAAATTATATTGAATCCTTGCTTTCTTCAAACACGTAGAAAATTTATTCACATATTTAGTAACATGGTTCTCCTCCATGACACTGGAGCCATAGCTTTTTGGCCCTCACTCTCAAAAAGGTTGCCGACCCCTGGCCTACACTCCACTGGTGAGTGATGGCCTAAGAGAGAATGACATTTTTTAACATATGATTCAGTCATAGATCTTAATAGCAAAAAAAGATTTAGATCTACAGATTTCCATGGTTTGAAATTAGTTTGATTTTCAAGTCAGTCATATTGTTTTTGGTGAGTAACACATGTTGATAAACAGTGATAAACAGGCGAGGGATCCCAATGAGAACAGGCGAGGGATCCCAATGAGAACAGGCGAGGGATCCCAATGAGAACAGCTCATCAGAATGATTGCCATGAAAGTATTTATAAAAAAGACAGAAAGGAAGCTATGTTATGATAATGGGAAAATGACCAAGGTCGAGATGCCAGATGATGACTTAACATTTCAGGCTGTTCAGATTTTACTTCATGTTGATAAGAATTATTGTAAGTAAATTTACAATTATGATTCTAGCAAGATGCTACAAGCTACTAGTGCTCATTAATTTCAATAAAATAATTGATAGGAACAGAAAGACATTAATGCAAACAAAAATAGAAATTAAGTCATTTAAGGAAAGATTTTAAGGAATTTCCGCAAAATTCAGACATGGCAGAGGGTTGGGAGGAAGCCAAATTAACAATTTGAATTTCTGATGCTTTTTTTTCAGAATTCAAATTTCTTAAACTGAGAAAATGACTTCAATCTTATTGGGTCATATTCATTCCTGATAAAAGGCACCTCAGAGAAGGATGACGAATAACAATGGTTGTATTGACAGACATTTTATAGCCAATGTTTTTAAAACCAGCTTACAAAAGGACATGTTGGTCAGTTCAGTGACCAAATACCAAAAAGTTAATTCAACAATGAACAGTAGCATGTAAAGGTCATATCGGTGCAAAATAGAGAGTAGTGAAACAATGGTCCCTTGGACAATATTTCACTATGGTTTTATAGTGCATTGACTCTTATACAAAGGTCATGTGCTAAACAAGGATGTTCTAGCAGATTCTCATAGTCATTCATCCCATCTGCAAGGTTTTGATTCTAAATGCGTTTTTATGGCACACTAGCTCCTACATAATGGTCAGTCAGTTAAGTGCCATACGTGATATTTAGATCTACAGATTTTCATGGTTTGAAATTAGTTTGATTTTCAACCCTAATCTTCAAGTCAGTCATATTGTTTTTGGTGAGTAACGCATGTTGCCATCCAGTGATAAAATAAACAACAAACGGATCCGTACAACATTACCACCACCTGTAAATTTGTTGATCATCATTTTTTTTTTTTTGCTTTTTTCAGTGCAATATTATCGATTAGATGCTAAACTTTCCAATTATCAAGAAAAAAATTTGGAAAAATTCATTATTAAAGATTTCTAGGGGGTGCTCAGTTTCTCATACAACCTTATAGTAAATCAATCCTCCATTTGGTAAACACTCATGCTGGGGTTGCTTTGATGAGGCTGAAACAATGTATTTACAATGTATTTTGTAGCTTACAATTTGAAGATTGACAAACCCATGGAAAATTTTTAATTATCTCTACTTCATATCAATGAAAAATAAGTTATGTGAAACATTAAAAAAAAAAAATTTTTTTTGACAATCTTTTATATAATTCCTATTCTAAAAAATTTTAAATAAATACATATTTCCGGAACAATATTTTTTCATTATGTCTGTCCTGTTATTTAACCTGTAACTGGGGAGGGAACAGACAGATTAATACCTTTACCAAGGGTATTTACGCATAAGTAAACGCAGAGAATTCAACAGGAATTTGAACTTTGCTCCCTGATTTCTCGTTCCAAGCCAATATCCACTGAACCACAAGTAATTTTTACAGTTATGGGCCATGTAGAAGAAAAAAAAAATTGGTCAAACAAGTCTATCAAGAGCTACTGTTTACAATCAATGAAAAATGGAGGAAAATTGGAAATTTTAAAAAAAAATTTTTTAAACCTAAAATTTTTTTATTCCGATCAATATAATTTCGGTTTGAAATACACCAGGGTATTTTGCTTACTGCAATTAGTAAATTTAATCTCTTGGCTTTCAATTAAAGCTAAAATTATAGCTTCAAGAACACTTTATTTTTAAAAATTCAATTTAAATTGAGGTATCAAATATTTGAGTGGTGGTACCTAAAAAACAATAATTCTTGGTTTAAAAAATCTTGCAAATCACAAGTGACATAATTGTACAAAATTTTTTTCCCCTGTAAACTCTAAAACATATGCCTTTGATTTGCACATAGAAATTACCATACAAAAAAAACTTCAAATACACACACCAAAAAATTAAGTTATTTTCAAAATTGAAAGGTGCAACGATTTTTATTAAACTTTTTAATTATCAATATGTAAATATAATCTTCACGCAATAAATTTTTAAACCAACACCAACAAATCTTTCAAACTATAAATTAAAAAAAAAAATTTTTTAAAAAATGAAAACAATTCTTTTAAAATTTCATTATTAATTGAAAGAAAAAATTTTTTCAGACTATTTAGTGACTATAATGTCCTTCATTCATATTAATTATTCAAGCAATTAAAAAGCTTATGAAATTAAATGTCATGGCTATTGCATTTTTTATTTTATTCAGAGCAGATTTTCAGGAAATAGAGGCAAAATTTTTCAACAAAAAAAAAAAAAATAAATAAATAAATAAAATAAACAACAGATGGCTTGCATTCCCCAATGAGTCCTGCATTTAACTAATAAAACAAATTCTCACAAAATTTAAAATTTCTTAAAATTTTATGGAATTTACGTGGAGTGGGGTGGACAGATATATAAAAAAAAAAATTTATTTTAACTAAAAAATGAAAATCAAAACAAGATTTTTTACCAAAATTTTGAACACGTTAGAAGGGACTATTATGATCACATGTATTTCCACACAGCTACATTCACTCATTGCACATATACACACGCGACAATCACGTGATAATCTTGCTCTCCCCACTTTCTTACGGGATGTATATATAGCAGACACGTGGTACACCCAGGGACAGTTGCAGCAGAACCACAGAACACAAAGCAAGGCAGTTCACAGTTGTTCCCAATAGCAGCATGCTATTGCGGGGTTTGTGCTCTTCAATATCAAGCAATTCTGTCACACACTCACACTAATTGCTAGACCCATTAGAGACCCTTTTATTTCTTTTAATAACCCTTGTACAAATTACATATGACACTGATAAATCTTCCCACGACAAAGAACTTTACGACTTACCTCAAAAGCTTCAACACAATCTTATGCAGAAAATGAAAGACATTTTAATCAGACACATTCAACGTCTGTACAAAGTATGTAATTCTTGTTATTTGTTAATACACTTGATATAATTACAATTAATGCTTTGACCATTTTATTTAATGTTCCATTTGCTAATTTCATGAATTATTTCAACCGTATAAAATAATTGTTGGAATGCAGGAATTTAGTTAGGAAGTTCCTTGAGAAATGGCCTTGTGCCATGTAAAATTCAAATCTAAAATTCCTATGCATATGAGGCCCCAACAGAAGGGATTAAAAAAAAAAAAAAATTTAAATACTTTGATCTTTCCTCTTAATAATAAACTGTTTATTATTAAGAGGAAAGAGCAAAGTATTTTAATTATTTTTTTATTAAACATTTTGATGAAAAAAAAAGTTAGTTTTTAAGTTTGGGGCCTTTTTTTTTTTTTCTTCAGAAATTTATAGATACTTACAGATACCTGTTAAAAGTGTTGTAGTTTTAAAACATAAGGAAGGTATGGCTGAAATATCGTTGAAAAATAAAGTGTAACCCTGATATAAGAGAGTTGTCTCGACCGGATAAGAGTTCTCTTATACCCGGGTTTGGTTTGGTCTATATTTTATATACATTACCACAGGCTCTAATTTGGGACCATATACAATCTCTTATATATGGGTTTCTCTTATATATGGGTTATACTGTACAAAATAAGTTTTAGATTTGCTGTGTAAGGTTTAATTTAGTTTGTTTTTTTATTTGAAATAATTATTTCCGTCGATATTTCAATTTCCTAAACTGATTTTTTAAAATTATTTTTTTTAAGCAGATTTTTTTTTTTTTATCGTAAAGAAAAAATAATTTAATTTCGGGTGGAAGCCGTGTCTCCTTATATTAAGTAAAATTAATAAAAATCTGTGGAAATAAATTTATTCTGAGTTTTAAAAGAAAAAAAAGGGGGGGGAAATGTGAACATTTTTTTGTAGTGAGATATCGACTTACCTTTTTTTTTTTAAGTTAAGAAAAGGTTTTTAAGTTTCGATTTAGATTAATTAGGTCGACATTAAATAAAAAATATATTTCCTTCTTTCCTTTTTCGATTTTTAATGTCATTTGTTGATGGATTTTGACCTTCGCTTCAGTCACGACAGACTTTACTTTAAGATTTTTTTTTTCACTTTTTCTTTTTACATAATTAAAATTTTAAAAAAATATTTGTTTAGAGATTTAAACATAAGTCTGAAAATAATAAATCAAGATATTTTTCTTAGAAAAATGTACACAAAAACAAAACATGCAACATAAAATGAATGCATAAATTGTAATTGTTTCATGTAAAAAAGAAAACTTAATTTTAAAAAACTTAAAGGATTTTTTATTTTAAAAACAAAACGTACTCGTTTAATGTTTTAACGTTTTTACATTAAGATAGTAACATTTTTATAATATTTTTTATTCAATACACAATTTCTACTAATTTTACATAATCAAAGCTAAAAAATGTATTTTATTTAGTCAATTGACACAAATTTAATAATTTATGATTATTATTTATCTGAGTAAAATTAACTTCAATATTTTTTTAGACATAAAGCAAATAAAAATGTTTAAATTTGCAATATAAGCGAAAAGAAAAGACATTAAAAATGAGATTTTATTTAAAATCTGTTTTTAAAAAAAATTTCTTAAAACAGATGTACACAACACAAATCTTTTAAAAACAAAAGGCTTTCCCCCTCCCATTTTAAGCCAAAACAATTTAAATCCAGACAACTAAATTCTGTAAAGTCCTCAAAAGATTAATTTAATCAAATTAGAAACAATATATATTTAAAGACACTTTAAAAACCGAGTTTGTTGTTTCATGTTTACAAATTTGTTTTGTTTTAAAAAGAGACTAAGTAGACACGTTCCACGCACCCAACGCTTATTTTCGGTTAAAATTTACCTCCAGACAATATCTTGGCCGGACCTGACGGTATTCATTGATATTTAGGACCCTCAAATAAACACAGAAAGCCATAAGTGGACATTGACACGAATCTACAGATCAGAAAAAAGAAATCAAAATCGATAACAACCACGTAACTTACCTTCCCACAAATTACCCATGTCGGCCATGTTTTCTGTGTACAATTCAAAGCCCGACGGGAAGAACGAATTTAAAATAGAAAAAATCTTTTTAAATTATAAACATTCAAATACCTATTTTTTAAGATATTTTCCCGAAAATGTATATAAGAAGCAAATTATTACTGTTTTTTAGTAAACAATAAAAAATAGCAATGTTGGCAGTAATGACGTCACATGTATGTCTGACAACGAAATGAGCAATTTCAGTTTAACAACTTTCAGAAGTTGTCAATTAATTCCTTTCAAATAATATCCGACTTTTAGTTGATATTTGCCGATTTTTTTTATTTTTATTTTTTTGGTGGGAGATCTGTTATGAGGATTAATATTAATAGAAATAAATGTGATTGTGAATTTTCACAATAATAGAATTTAAATTTAGAATGAACTGGGAAGAGATTCATTGATTTTGAGTTTGATTATTAGTAACTTATAATCATATTATAGTAGGCTAAATATTTTTCTGATGTAATCATTTCACTCCAAACAAGGCAGGACCACCACTGGTGCACAGGGGATGCCAGTGATAGCAAGAAAAAAAAACAAGGTACAGAGGATGTCGAAGAAAAGATAAGTGATGGATGGGAATCATGTGACATCAAGAGAGTGCGTCCCCCATCCAGGTAGATTGATTAATTAACAGTTCTAAATGACTGAGATGAAGCTATTAATTAGTTGAATGGAAGAGATTCTGGAGTAATGCCAGAAATAAGTTTTTTGTTATCATAATTATTTCTGGGGTTACGTTATTAATTATGTCGAATAATTCCAGAATGATTAATGGACAGGTTAGTTAAGTAAAGTTTATAATAAATGGTGATTTCGTAAAAAGTATAATAAATGGCGAATTGTATTCTGGGTGGTCTGAGAGACCAAAATCCAACCAAGTCCGCAGATAAGATAAACGGTTTAGGCAGGACTCAAGTGGCAACTGTCTGTGAAAAAACCCCGGGGAAACTCCAAATTCATTTTTAGTACCACTTGAGAAATAGTCTCCCGCAGAGATTCAGCAATTAAGCGAACATGCATGGTGGTAAAAGCGATTTCCATATTAAAATTAGTGGGTGGTGCCTAAACATTGTTTAGCCCCACCCCACTCTATATAAGCAGTCTGCACGTTGCAGACCAGCAGACGGGCACAGAAAAACAGTCGGGCAGAGATCGGCAGAACACGGCAAAACGGTTGGGTGAATTAGCCCTGTGGTTGTCAGACATCCAGAAGTTCAATCTGAACTAAGAGACAGATGAAATCCGTAGGAGTTTGTCTAACTCTGTCAACAAAACTGAGGAGAGAAACTGTTATGTATTGTGAACAGATGAAGCACCACAAAATTATCTTAGACCAGTTGAAGTTATATCTGAGTGAAGGCACCTTTCTCTCTCTGTTACCTTCTAACAGAAACGAGTGAATCTCGTTAAAACACTTTGTATTCATGTAAAAAGCAGTAGTCTTAAAAGACTATTTGTACAGGAAATGGAAGTGTTGCTTATTTTTGATGACCTTGCAGTTGTGGCCGGAACACTTTTCTGAACGAATAATGATTTTCTTCCATTTAAACCCCAGCCATTCCATCCCTTATCATCGAACTGACCCAAGGGAATGAGAACCCGCTATTCAGATTAAAAAATTCATGACGTGGGAAATGGCAGTGGTCCCTTCAGCTCACCGAGGAATCAGGACATAGAAAGCAGCGGGTGGGTGGGCTGGTGTCACATTAGATAAAGTAGTAGAAGATGGCAATTGACTTGCATTTAAACTTTCAGAGATTGCAGCTATTGGGATGTTGAAGAAAAGATAAGAGATGGATGGGAATCAAGTAGATAGAAGGTGGCAATTGACATTGCCTTTAAACCTTTAAAGATTGTAGCTATTGGGATGTCGAAGAAAAGATAAATGATGGATGGGAATCAAGTTGATAGAAGATGGTCATTGATGTTGCATTTAAATTTTTGGAGATTGTAGCTATCAAGAAAGCAAGTAAACGGAAGGAAGTTCCATAGGTGGGAAGTGTAAGAAAAGAAGCTGTTAGAGTAGAAGAGGAGGTTTGACTTAACTATATCGACAGTAAAAGGGAAGGACCTTGATGCCAATCTAGTAGCATGAGAAAATACATGTGGTCAAGGAATCAGGAAAAAATGCTTGTCAGATTAATTGCCAAGAAAATACTTTTGCAGCAATTATAATTATTATTGTAAAAAGGCATATTTCATTTATTTTCTGAGGACTTTCTTATTCGACAATTCAGTGGCAATTGTAGAACTCTGAAAGTGGTGGAGCCACATAGAGGCCGAGATTTTTCTGAGAAGTGTGGGGGAAACACAAGCGTAATTAGGTACCAATTATTTCACTCAGCCCGGTCAATGTATATGTCCTTAAAAAGCTAAATGAAAAAGAAAAATGCAGAAGAAAAAGTGCTGAAGATCAAATCTTATCAAAATCAAAGAAATTTCATAAATTTTTGAAGCTTATGAAAGTAGTGAGTGGCCAACAAGGGACCAGTCAAAATTCGGGGGTGGAGGGGTTTAGACAAATACTACCCCCCACTAGAATTTCCACTGCAGCAATTATAATTTTAATTGTAAAAAGGAATATTTCTTATCTTTTCTGGGGACTTTCTTTTGCAGTAATTATAATATCAAAATAAAAAGTTATATTTCATACCTTTTCTGAGGACTTTTTTTGCAGTAATTATAATATCAAATTAAAAAAGGTATATTTCATACCTTTTCTGAGGTGATTCTTTTGCAGTAATTATAATATGAAAATAAAAAGGCATATTTCATATCTTTTCTGAGGTCTTTCTTTTGCAGTAATTATAATATCAAAACAAAAAGACATATTTTATATTTTTCTGAGAACTTTCTTTTATAGTAATTATATCAAAATATAAAGGCATATTTCATAACTTTTCTGGGGATTTCCTTTTGGAGTATATATAATATTAAAATAAAAAGGCATATTTCATTTGTTTGAAATATTTTTTTAGTTGGGTGTTTTATACTAAGTAAAAAATTCTTTACTAACAAATGTCAAAAAATATATTAAACTAGTGAAAATGACTGACACACTAATATACTACAATGCAAAGTTTTGAGTTCAGTTACAATTATTAAATTAATTAAATCTAATTTGTGATGCTTACACCTTCGAATTTGAAAATTACAAAATCACTTTTACAAATCTTTTTTGGGACATAAAATATTACATGGTATAGACATAGTATAGAACATGGTATAGACATGATATATAACATGGAATAGACATAATATAAAACATGGTATAGACATGATATAAAACATGGTATAGACATGATATAAAACATGGTATAGACATGATATATAACATGTTATAGACATGATATAAAACATGGTATAGACATGATATATAACATGATACAGACATGATATAAAACATGGTATAGATATAAAATAGACATGATATAGAACATGGTATAGACATGACATACGACGTGATATAGGCATGATATATAACCTGATATAAACCTGATATAGAACATGATATATAACATGGTATAGACATGGTATAGACATGATATATAACATGATATAGACATGATATATAACATGGTATAGATGTAATATATAACATGGTATAGACATGATATATAACATGGTTTAGACATGATATATAACATGGTATAGATGTAATATAAAACATGGTATAGTTATAATATAAAACATGGTATAGACATGATATAAAACATGGTATAGACATGATATATAACATGTTATAGACATGATATATAACATGGTATAGACATGATATATAACATGCTATAGACATGATATATAACATGATATAGACATGATATATAACAGAGTATAGACATGATATATAACATGGTATAGACTTGATATATAGCATGGTATAGACATGATATATAACAGAGTATAGACATGATATATAACATGGTATAGACTTGATATATAGCATGGTATAGACATGATAAAACATGGTATAGATATAAAATAGACATGATATATAACATGGTTTATACATGATATATAACATGGTATAGATGTAATATAAAACATGGTATAGTTATAATATAAAACATGGTATAGACATTATATAAAACATGGTATAGACATCATATATAACATGTTATAGACATGATATATAACATGGTATAGACATGATATATAACATGCTATAGACATGATATATAACATGATATAGACATGATATATAACATACTATAGACATGATATATAACAGAGTGTAGACATGATATATAACATGGTATAGACTTGATATATAGCATGGTATAGACATGATAAAACATGGTATAGATATAAAATAGACATGATATAGAACATGGTATAGACATGACATACGACATGATATAGAACATGGTATAGACATGACATACGACATGATATAGGCATGATATATAACCTTATATAAACCTGATATAGATAATGATATAAAAAATGGTATATACATGATATAAAACGTGGTATAGACAACATATAGACATTATATAGAACATGATATAAACATGATATAGAAAATGGTATGGATAGGTCATAGACTGGATATAGAACATATTCAAAAAATATATAACTAGTTCAGGACTTCCTTTTGCAGTAATTATAATATCAAAATATAAAGGCATATTTCATATCTTTTCTGAGGACTTTCATTTGCAGTAATTATAATATAAAAAATAAAAAGGCATATTTCATATCTTTTCTTGGGACTTTCATTTGTGGTAATTATAATATCAAAAATAAAAAGGCATATTTCATATTTTTCTGGAGATTTTCTTTTGCAGTATTTATAATATCAAAAGAAAAAGGCATATTTCATATCTTTTCTGGGGACTTTCATTTGTAGTAATTATAATATCAAATTAAAAAGGCATATTTGATATTTTTCTGAAGACTTTCTTTTGCAGTGTTTATAATATCAAATCCAAAAGGCATATTTCATATATTTTCTGAGGACATAATTTTGCTGTTATTAAAATATATAAAATAAAAAGGCATATTTAATATCTTTTCTGAAGATTTTCTTTTGCAGTAATTATAATATATAAAAAATGCATATGTCATATCTTTTCTGAGGACCTTCTTTTGTAATAATTATAATATCAAAATAAAAAGGCATGTTTCATATCTTTTCTGTGGACATTCTTTTGCAGTAATTATAATATCAAAATGAAAAGGCTTATTTCATATCTTTTCTGAAGACTTTATTTTGCATTAAGTATAATATAAAAAAAGCATATTTCATATCTTTTCTGAGGACTTTCTTTTGTAATAATTATAATATCAAATTAAAAAGGAAATATTTCATATGTTTTCTAAACAATTTCATTTGCAGTGATTATAATATAACAAATAAAAAGGCATATTTATATCTTTTCTGAGAACTTCCTATGTTTTCTAAAGACTTTCATTTGCAGTAATTTTAATATCAAAGTATAAAAGCATATTTCATATATTTTCTGTAGACTTTCTTTTGCAGTAATTATAATATCAAAAAAAAAGAAAGCATATTTCATATCTTTTCTTAGGAGATTCTTTTGCAGTAATTATAATATCAAAATATAAAGGCATATTTCATATCTTTTCTAAACACTTTCTTTTGTAGCAATCATAATATAAAATTAAAAAGGCATATTTCATATCTTTTGTGAAGACTTTCTTTTGTAGTAAATATAATATCAAAAAAAAAAGTTACATTTAAGATCTTTTCTGAGGACATTTTTTTGCAGTAATTATAATATCAAATTAACAAAGGCATATTTCATATATTTTCTGAGGACTTTATTTTGCTGTAATTATAATATCAAAAATAAAAAAGGCATATTTCATACCTTTTCTGAGGACATTCTTTTATAGTAATTATTATATCAAATATAAAAGCATATTTCATAACTTTTCTGGGGACTCTCTTTTCCAGAAATTATAATATTAAATATAAAGGCATATTTTGTATATTTTCTGAGAACTTTTTTTTGCAGTAACTATAATATCAAATTAAAAAGGCATATTTTATATTTTTTCTGAGGACTTTTTATTGCAGTAATTATTTTATCAAAAATAAAATGGCATATTTCATATCTTTTCTGAGGACTTTCTTTTCAGTAATTATAATATAAAAAATAAAAAAGCATATTTCATATTTTTTCTTTGGAATTTCTTTTGCAGTAATTATTTTATCAAAAATAAAAAGGCATATTTCATATGTTTTCTAAGGACTTTTGTTTGCAGTAATTATAATATCATAAATAAGAAAGCATATTTCATGTCTTTTCTGAGAACTTTCTTTAGCAGTTATTATAATAATAATAATAAACTAGCAGTATAGCCCGGGTGTAATGAAAGCTTTAAAACTAATCCATGGTCCTGGAGCTCAGACTCTTTGGACGTTGGCATGAAAGACTAAAAAGCAATAGTTGGTTCCAGTTAAAGTGAAACCATAGACTGAAAGAGAAATGAATGGATGTAAGTCAAATTTTGATTTCCTGGTATCGATATCAAAAAAGTGTTTTTTGTCGTAAACTGAATTTTGAAGGCTAAATACGTCCTCTGAGTAAATGGTATCATGGCTGAGACTAAGAACTACAATTATACCTACTTAGAGCCAAACCCAAAGCAAAAACTAAAATAAAAGGTCTGAAAAAAATACAGACATACAGGCAGATAAACAGACGCACACACACAAACATCTTGCCTTTTATAGATATATATATATTATCAATTTTCTGCACAATTGTAAAAACTGCAACCTTGAAACTTCTGAATATCATTTCTTATGTCTTTGTCTATGAGTATATCAAATTTGATTAAAATTGGACCACTCCTTCTATATCCCGATTTTGTCGATTATCAATTTTCAATATTTATTGGGGGTACCTCGAAACAAAACCTAGCTAAGAACACTCACAGACGCTTATAGTACAACTGTGTAAATTTTCAAGAAAATTGGTTCAGCCGTTTCGGAGTCTATAGGTAATGGATACACACACAAACACAAACACACACACATACACACACACAAAAAGAGACAAAGTTCCATTTATAAATAAGTTTAGATAAAGGCACTTTCATATTTTTTCTAAACACTTTCTTTTGCAGAGATTATAATATAACAAATAAAAAAGCATATTTCATATGTTTTCTGAGGATTTCTTTTGCAGTAATGAGAATATCAAAAATAAAAAGATATATTTTATATCTTTTCTGAGAACTTTCATTTGCAGTAATTATAATATCAAAGTAAAAATGCATATTTCACATCTTTTCTTAGGTCTTTTTTTTTTGCTGTAATTATAATATCAAAATAAAAAGGCATATTTCATATGTTTTATAAGGACTATCATTTGCAGTCATGTTAATATCAAAGTATAAATGCATTTTTCATATATTTTCTGTGGACTTTCTTTTGCAGTAATTATAATATCAAAAAAAAAGAAGGCATATTTCATATCTTTTTTAAGGAGATTCTCTTGCAGTAATTATAATATCAAAATATAAAGGTATATTTCACATCTTTCTAAACACTTTCTTTGCAGTAATTATAATATAAAAAATAAAAAGGCATAATTCTTATCTTTTCAGGGGACTTTCTTTTGCAGTAATTATAACATCAAAATATAAAGTTATATTTAAGATCTTTTCTGAGGACATTTTTTTTTGCGGTAATTATAATATCAAATTAAAACGGCATATTTCATGTCTTTTCTGAGAAATTTCTTTTGTAGTATTTGTTATATGAAAATAAAAAAGGCATATTTCATATTTTTTCTGAGGACTTTATATTGCAGTAATTATTTTATCAAAAATAAAAAGACATATTTCATATTTTTTCTGAGGAATTTCTATTGCAGTATTTATTTTATCAAAATAAAAAGGCATATTTCATATATTTTCTGAGGACTTTATATTGCAGTAATTATTTCATCAAAAATAAAAACTCATATTTCATATCTTTTCTGAGGGCTTTCTTTTCAGTAATTATACTATCATAAATAAGAAGGCATATTTCATATCTTTTCTGAGGAATTTCTTTGCAGAAATTATAATATAAAAATAAAATGGCATATTTCATATTTTTTCTTTGGAATTTCTTTTGTAGTAATTATTTTATCAAAAATAAAAAGGCATATTTCATATATTTACTGAGAACTTTCTATTGCAGTAATTATTTTATCAAACAAAAGACATATTTCATATCTTGTCTGAGGACTTTCTTTTGCAGTAGTTATAATATCATAAATCAGAAAGCATATTTCATAACTTTTCTAAGAACTTTCTTTTGCAGTATTTATAATATCAAAATGAAAAGGCATATTTCATGTCTTTTCTGAAGGACATTTTTTTGCAGTATTTATAATATCAAAATATAAAGGCATATTTTATATTTTATCTTGAGACTTTCTTTTGCAGTATTTATATCAAAATAAAAAGGTATATTTCATATATTTTCTGAGAACTTTCTTTTGTAGCAATTATAATATCAAAATACAAAGGCATATTTCATGTCTTTCTTGAGGACTTTTTTTTGCAGTAATTAAAATATCAACATAAAACACATATTTCATTTGTATAGAACATGGTAGAGACATGCTATTTTAATAAGTGTTAAAGTGTGTACTATATTGATGAATAGTACCTGCTGACGGTTCAAGCATTTGCTCAACTTTTACAATGTATTTTAAAGTGAATTTTCTTGATAAGATACATTGAGACTTATTAGCAATAATTAGGTTTGTTGATCTTGAATATTTGCCTACTTTGTTGAATTTAAAAGATGTTGTCCTTTTATCTTAAACATTACAAGTCGTCTTTTCTTTCAGTGTCTAACTCAAATAAATAGTGTACAAATCTTTTTTTTCTGTTTAATCACTTGTATTTCTCATTCTCTCTTATTCACTCTCTCACTCATTCTCTCTCTTTCTCTCCTTCTCTCTCTCTCTCTTATTTCATTCATAAACATGGCAATAAAGATGAATACATCAGTTTGAACAGTGTAGTAAATAATAATTATATGAAGTGTCTTAGCATATGAGAAATCAGTCAGTCAGTAACACGTAGTAATGCCTCGATTGGAAGTCATGAGTTATCTCCCTTTAATCCTGCAAGTTACTTACTGAACTCACAACACTTTGGGTCAAGTCCCAGGAACTAACTAACGTCTATATCCACTATGCCATGTGTCCTTAGAGGCAATACTATGCAAGGAATGAAGATCATATACCCTAGTGATTGTAATAAAGGGTTTGGTTCAAAATTTTTAGCACCTGAAGAAAGCTGGAGCATACAATGGCCGAAACGTCGTACAAATGACAACAAAAAAGAGAAGAATAGTCCGAATAATGTAAATACCGTAAATACTACCTCATCTCAGAAATATAAACAAATAGAATGATCTATTATTAAACATCATACAAATGGCAAAAAAGATGAGAACAATAGTCCGAATAATGTAAATACTGTAAATACTACCTCATCTCAGAAATATAAACAAATAGAATGATCTATTATTAAACATCATACAAATGGTAAAAAAGATGAGAACAATAGTCCGAATAATGTAAATACTGTAAATACTACCTCATCTCAGAAATATAGACAAATAGAATGATCTATTATTAAACATCATACAAATGGCAAAAAAGATGAGTACAATAGTCCGAATAATGTAAATACTGTAAATACTACCTCATCTCAGAAATATAGACAAATAGAATGATCTATTATTAGTAAACGTCGTACAAATGGCAAAAAAGATGAGAACAATAGTCCGAATAATGTAAATACTGTAGTGTAAATACTACCTCATCTCAAAAATATAGACAAATAGAATGATCTATTAGTAAACGTCGTACAAATGGCAACAAAAAAGAGAAGAATAGTCCGAATAATGTAAATACCGTAAATACTGCCTCATCTCAGAAATATAAACAAATAGAATGATCTATTATTAAACATCATACAAATGGCAAAAAAGATGAGAACAATAGTCCGAATAATGTAAATACTGTAAATACTACCTCATCTCAGAAATATAGACAAATATGATCTATTAGTAAACGTCGTACAAATGACAATAAAGATGAGAACAATAGTCCGAATGTAAATAATACTGTAGTGTAATGGCAACAAAGATGAGAATAGTCCGAGTAATGTAAATACTGTAACCTCATCTCAGAAATATAAACAAACACTGGAGGCATCTAACATTGAAACTTTTCTTGAAGATTTAATGAAGTGACGAAGTAACTGGAACAGAATCTGGAATAAAGCCAAAGAGGTTGTATTAAATCTTAAAATGGAAATCAAATTTAACCATGGACATAGATATGTAGATTGGAAGATAAAAAGTATGCAAGAAGACACAAGTATAACTGAAGTTAATATGGCGGAAATTATTGGCCTAGATGATTCCCAAGAAGAGGTTTATTTTAGAAAAACTATGTTTTATGTTTTGATTGATAATGTTGTTGGCGGAGTAACTGTACGTTTTAATGCTGTTAAAAAGTTGGCTGTGTAGAGAGAAAGGACGACCGTTGAGACGGTTCCGGAAATAGAACAACACCGGTCCTCACCGGCGGTGTATAAATATGACGTTAGTATCGGACTAAGTTAAACTTAAAGTCGACTCTACAGATTGAAGATTTTGATTTTTTGTGGAAATATTCCACAATGTGTGAAACTAAACTGGAAAAGAAAGCAAAAAGGTTAGCTCATTAATATCATTAAGATCTTAAATAATGAAGATCTTGCAGAAGAAATTCAACCGTTACCATTTGTACACAAGGGCAATTTTGGAAAACAAAAGCGGAAACCTTTCGAATTGCTAAATTTGTTAACAAAATACAAATTGTGTGAATTATTTCCAAATGTTTGCATTAGCTTGAGAACATTGTTAACAATTCCAGTTACAGTAGCATCTGCTGAAAGATCTTTCAGTAAGCTTAAACTTGCAAAAAATTATTTACGGTCTACTATGTTACAAACTCGACTTGTTGACCTACCAAAGGCCAAGCATTAAATCATATTAAAAAATAGTAAATGTAAATGCATAAAGAGTATTTTATCACAATACTTGTTTACATGGAAGATTTCCAAGCAACAACAAACTCATGCATTTAAGACACTGGAAGCAAATGTTGCATCACAGCTCATGGCGTTACACATGACCAAGCGAGAGTGAAAACAAGAAATATTAAGTATGGGAAGCCATTGGAATAAACCAGTGGCTTCTGTTATTAATTATAGGTATTTAAGGATATTTGTGGAGATTTCATAGTTTATCATTTTAAGCTTATCAGAGAATATGAAAAAAATTTACATAAAATAAATAGAAAAAACTTGCCTGTATTATTTAATGAAACATGCACTCATGAAAAATTGCTGCCTAAATACACACAGTATATATATATATATATATATATATATATATATATATATATATATATATAGGAAAAACTACTAAAGTGTTGTAAGTTTAAAAATTATATGATTAATAAACGAACACTTGTTCAAGTCTCATGCACATTAATTTAGCCCCATTTTTTTTATATAATTTCAAAATAACTTTTTATAACTTAATGGCCCCAACTGGGTTTTGTACCGCCTTAAAATATTTCTCTCGGAGGCACTGACCGCTGGAGTAAGGTTTCACTTTAAATACATGGGAACACTACTGCCAAAAATCAATGACTGTATTTAGCAATCTGAAAGATCTCGTGGGCCAACAGGAAACTCTTATCGCCACTATTAAGCATCGGAAGATGTCATGGTTTGGCCATGTCATATAGTATGACACCCTCTGCAAAAACACCATTAGAACCACTTGAGAAAGTGTCCCAATTTCAATACTTTGAAACAACTCTGTCAGAAAACAATGATTATGTATTCAGCAAGGTGAAAGGTGGACCAACAGGAAACTCTTCACGCCAATATTAAGCATCGAAAGATGCCATATTTTGGCCGCGTCACACAGAATGACAGCCTTCTTAAGATCATCATACGAAACACTTAAGAAAGTGTCTCGTTTGGGAACAACCCTGTCAGAAAACAATGATTATTTATTTAGCAAGGTGAAAGGTCTCGTTGACCAACAGGAATCTCTTCTCGCCACTAGTGTGCATCGGTACATGTCATGGTTTGACCATGTCAGACAGCATGACACCCTCTGCAAGATCATCATCAACAAGTGTTCAATAAACGAACACTTGTAGTCTCATGCACATTAATTAGCCCCATTTTATTTTTTTATATAATTTCAAAATAATTTCGCATGACTTATTGGCCTCAGATGATTTTGCGTCGCCTTAAAATATTTCTCTTGGAGGCACCGACCACTGGAGTAAGTGTTTAACTTTAAATATATGGGAACACTACTGTCAAAAAACAATGGATATGTATTTAGCAAGGTGAAAATCTCGTGGGCTAACAGGAATCTCTTCTCGCCACTAGTGTGCATCGGTACATGTCATGGTTTGGCTATGTCAGACAGCATGACACCCTCTGCAAGATCATCATACAAACAAATGGGAAATGTGTCTTGCATTGAATACTTGCAATCAACTCTGTCCCAAACCAATGACTATGTATTTGCAAGATGAAAGTCTCGTGAACCAACAGGAATCTCTCCTCGCCACTCTTGCGCATCTGAAGATGTCATTTTTTGGCAACATCACACAGCATGACACCCTCTGAAAAATCATTATACGAATCACTGGAGAAAGCGTTGTAGTTGCCGCCAGGCACCATAGGGAAAGATTCAGTTTGTAGTAGCTACCAAACCTTAATGTAAAATCAGCAGGTTCATTTTCTCGCCGAAGCCAGCCCTGTATTCTATGACCGGCGGCATTGTCACCCCACCCACTTAAGACAACGTCGCCAGAAAAAATAGTTCCTTATATTTTAGGACAACGTAAAAGAATTATGAGGTCTAAATGGAAAGTATGAAGCAGAAACAGTAAAGTTAAAATAAGTAAGTAAAAATATAATGAATAAACTGTTTTTAGGGCAATTTTTCTAGAATATAGGATTTTGGCCTCTGTGTAAGAAATACAAAACTCTTAAAAGTTTTTTGGATTGAGACCTTCTAAGAGGTCAGACGGTAAATTTGTTATCTCCAGTGGCAGCACACTCATTTTCGGTACTGTTCGGGAATAACTATTTAAATTACCACAGGCCACACGAGGTGCCAACGAGGTAATTACCATTTTTCCCTTCACTTTCCAGCAAATCTTAAATAAATTTTATAGTTAATAGAATTTAATATTTCTAAAGTTTTATTGCCTTTTAGACCCTTTCTTAATTTGTGAAAATGTGTTACTTCGTCGAAGCAAACGATTCCTGTTGATTTAAACACTTGCTATAAGTTCTTTTGTTTGTTATATCTATTTATGTAAATTTCATTGTTTATTTTCTTATTATTTCGGATTTTGTAATTACCTATCCTTGTGTACATTCTTCCTCCATGTGTTCATGTTATTTGTTTGTCTTAATTGCAGTTTTCACAGCTGCGCAAGTACTGTAAAGAAAATAAAACCTTTTACAATATATACCCGCAGTTTGTCAGTTCTCTCACGCATGTTTCACGTGGTAATGGCAATTACAAGCGTCTCTCATTAAACACTTGTGAACAAATCTGACAAAAACCAATGATTATGTATTTGGTAAGCTGAAAAGTCTCCTGGACTAACAGCAAACTTTTCTCGCTACTATAAAGTCTTGGGGGGTGTCATATTTTGGCAACATCACACAGCATGACACCCTTCTACAAAATCATTATCCGAATCACTGGAGAAAGCGTCTCGCTTTAAATACTTTTCAGCGCAACACACATATTGTGACATACAATAATAATATAGATATATTTCAAATATTCGAAGGTAAATTTGTAAAGATTTGTTTAATGTAAGAAGATCTACGAAAATCATTTGAAATTGACGAGAAAACTGGAATAAAATCAATCCAACTGGATAGTAGTTAAAAAAATAAAAAATATGACACGAAAAAACGTTTTTAGATAATAAATATTAAAAATAGTTATTAAAATAAAGAAAAATTATTTAGTAATACAGTGTAACCCTCATATAAGAGAGTTGTCAGGAATGGATAAATGTTCTCTTATATCAGGGGTTATCTTATATCCGGGTTTGGTCTATTTTATATACATTACCACATGCTCTAATTTGGGACCAGAGGAAATATATCTTATATCCAGGTTTCTCTTAAATCAGGGTTTGGTATATTTTATATACATTACCACAGGCCCTAATTTGGGACCATAGAACATCTATCTTATATCCGGGTTTCTCTTATATCCGGGTTATACTTTATAAATAATATAACACTAGAGAAAGTTTTTTTTATTGGTTTGAAACAACGACAAATTGAAACTAGTTTTCTTGGCGAAATTCGGAGAAATGTAAAGTAAGCAAATTATGATTCATCAGGAAATTTCGATGACCTTTTACCTCGATCAAATGTCAAAGGTTATCTTTTCCTTTCCTTCTCTTTTCTTTTTAACTACTTTTTTTCTTTTTATTGGCGGACAATCATTACTATTAGTATTAGTATTATATATGTTCATTTTTTCTCTCTCTCTCACTCACTCACTTACTCTCACGCACTCTTCAACAATGCAATTTGTTCAATTTATATTGACGAGTCTAAATTCAAAAATAAGTGCACATACACACACACATACAGAGAGAGAGAGAGAGAGAGAGAGAGATTTAGATTTACAAATAAAAACATATACACACACACTCTTACATACCGGTCATGCACGACCCCTACGTCCCACCTTCAATGCGTAAGTAAATAATTTGAACATTTTTTACTCTTTTTCTCGCCCTGGACGCAAAGCTACGACAAAGCTGATTGCCAAGCGATTCGTTTGGCCAAATATGTCTTCCAACATAAGATACTGGACACAATTCTGTATCAACTGTCAAAAGACTAATATCCAGCGGCACACGAAATCACCACCCAGACATTTTGCAGTACCAGACGGTCGTTTCAAACACATATACGCACTCTTAAGTCGATGGTTGTCAGTATCTATTAAACATTTTAGATAGTTTTACACATTGGCCAGTGATTGTCCCACTCAGATCGATTACTGCAGATGAAATTTTTTTTAAAAATCATATCACCCCGAGCAAGGCGGTAACGCCACTGATGCGCAGGGGGCTACGTAAGAGTGAAAAGATTGGAAAAGAGAAATCCGGAAATTACATCCTAAACAGGGAAAACAAGGGATGAGCCTCTTCACCTGTTCAATAGACGTAGATGGAGTGTGAACCAGGCGATAGTTTAGTCTATCTACTCCAACTGAAAAAAAAAAAAAAAAAAAGAAAAGAGTGAAAAGATTGGAAAAGAGAAAGCTGGAAACCACATCCTAAACAGGGGATGAGTCTCTTCACCTGTTCCATAGACGTGGGTGGAATGTGAACCGGGCGAATAGTTTAGTCTATCTACCACATCCTAAACAGGGAACAAGGGATATAGGTCTATAAATCAGCCGATTTTGCGTCATACTTGCTATTGTGTTCAAGCAATTCGACGCGAGTGGATTTCTGTATTTGGATGTCTTTCTATCATCACCACTGACTGCGGAACTCAGAATTCACAAACTTGCTAAGTGCCAAACACGTATTGACTACTGCTTATCATCCGTGCGCCAACGGATGAGTCAAACGGTTTCAAACAGCTTAAGTTTGCTCTTACGGCTACTGAAGATTCTCAAATATGAATTGATAGATTACCACTGGTAATGCTTTCACTCCGTAACGAAGTAAAAGTAGACCTACACTTCTTCTTCTTCTTCTTCTTCTTCTTCTTCTTCTTCTTCTTCTATGTGCCCTGTCCCTTCAGGACGTAGGCGATCATGGTTTTCTACGTCTCCCTATCCCTTGTGGCTCTTAGTATGTTTGATCTTGTTACACCTCACACCCTCGTTCAGTCTTCCACCTGATCAGGCCCTGCAAATATGTTATCCGCTGCCTTCCTCTGTCTCTCTTTCCTTCTATCTGGCCAGTCAGTATCAGGTTCTGCAAGCTCTCCTTCCTTATTGCATGTTCCAGGAACTTCAGTTGTCTCTTCCTGATGCTCAGTATTAATTTCCTTTTTGTTGCCATTCTTTCCAACACCTCATCGTTGCTTGCATGCTCAGTCCACGATATCCGCAGCATCTTTCTGTAGAACCACATTTCCGCTGCTTCAAGTTTTGTCCTCATTTTTTATGATATTGTCCAGCATTCACTGCCGTATTGAAGAACTGACATCACGTAGCAATCCAGCACTCTTTTCTTTGTTTCTAGCGAAACCGGTCATAATTATTAGACCACCCCAGTGTTTTAAAAAATGATGTATTTCATACTATTTTTTTTCATACTATTGCTAAATGAATAATTGGTAAATGAAAATAGAATGGTTCTTTTGTTAATACTGCACAATAATATGTGCATCAAAGGAATTTATAAATATTTAATAATTACCCATATTGCAGTTTCATCAATGAAAGAATCAAGAAAATTTAGAATGATTCGGGCGAGTCCATCTTGTCTTGTAAAATTTTGCAAAGTAATAATAACAAAAGAACCATTCTATTTTCATTTGGCAATAAATACTAAAAATAGTATGAAATATTTCATTTCTTAAAAAAAAAAAAAAAAAAAGAAAAAAGACTGGAGTTGCCTAAAAATTATGGCCGGTAGTGTACATTGTACCACAGCCTAACTAGTTTTCGGGAGTTCGCTTACACACCCTGGGAAATTCTTTGAAAAGATATCCCGTCTCGGCCAACAACGTATTTCATTCAGGACTTCAAGCAACGCATGTCCGATCTTTCATTTACTCCGACTCGCACACAGGATAAGAAAATGTTTATCCATTAAAACTTAGAAAATTGTGAATACATATTTGTTCGCAGAGACACAGTAAAAAAAAAAAAAAAAAAAACACTTACGCCAACATACTCTTGACCATATAGAGTAGTTGTTTTTTTTTTTTCGTATCACCCCAGCAAGGCGGAAATGCCACTGATGGGGGCTACATAAGAGTAAAATGATTAAGTAGAAGAGAGTGAAGAGGAAGACGAACCAGTTAGAAAGGAGCAAGAGAAGGATGGGAATACAGGTGCGATGACAGTTGCAAAGGTGTAGAGAAAGAAAAGGATATACGGGGTGGTGAAAGAACTAGAGTCAAGTGGTTAATAGATGAGTATTGACATTGCATTTAAATTTCTGGAGGTTGTAGCCGTCAGGAAAGCAAGAATATGGAAGCGAGTTCCACAGGCGGGAAGTGCGAGAAAAAAAGTTGCAGGAGTAGAATTGTCGTCTGCATTTGGTTAATGTAATTGTGAATGGGTGGGACCCAGTTGCCAATCTGGTTGCACGAGTAAACACCTGTTGCAGAGGCACCAATGACTTATGTTCATTGGAGCAGAAGCCATAAAAGTATTTATAGAACAGACAAAGGGAGGCCACATCTCGTCGGTGGGGAAGTGGCTGTAGTCGAGCCGGTAAGTCGGTACCTATCACATTACTGATTCTCCTTTGGAGCCTGTCGAGAACACTGAGATGAACAGCAGGGGCGCCTAACCATATATGGCAGCAGTATTCCATGCACGGACGAATGGTTGATTTGTATATATGCAGGATGGATTCAGGCGGGAAAAACATTCTGGCCCGACACAGTGACCCAACCTTCTTAGCAGTGGATTTAGCTATGGACTCAATGTAGTGGTTCCATTTGAGATCAGAAGAGAGGGTAAGGCCTATAAGGCGCAGTGTGTTGCTCTCAGGGAGACTCGTTTTGGTCCATGCTTATGGGAGGCAGGAAAGGTTGCCTGTGATGATTGACAGACAACAGCTTGGTCTTAGGCGCATTGAAATTGACAAGCCACTTCTTGCCCCAATTCACCACAGAGTGTAGATCCCGTTCAAGGTCAGCAACAAGTTTATGTTTGTCCGCCACGACGGGTTTCTTATTGATGCGGGGGTAAATTGTAGTGTCATCTGCATAGATGCCTACTTGGCTCTTGATCTCATCTGGGATGAGTCTTTCGTTGTTGAAATTATTTCGCAATTCTTGTCAATAACAGGCAAACTAAAGTTAGTATTGACAAATTGAAGCATTTCTGGATGTACCATCACAACTTTTCTCCAGTTCAACTCAAAATCTCACCCCTCAACAAGCACAAGCACAGCCCAAGATACCAGAGCTGGCAGACACCTTCTTTGGCCTGCCAAGTTAAAGAAATACTCAGTCAGTTAAGTGCCATACGTGATACACGCTTGGGCGATCATGTCTCGAAAGAGACATGGCTGACTGGGCAGAAGTTTTTCTATCCTGCTATTTAAAGTATAGCTAAAAGGGAGAACAGACGGATTGTATTAATAGTGGGGGATCAGTTTATTACTTCATAACAATAGAAAACCGATCCCTCACTTTATGCCCATTATAATCATTTCTGATGTTTCCAGCTATTATCTTCATTCAGTCAGTTAAGTGCCATACGTGATACACGCTTTGGGCGATCATTTCTCGAATGAGACATGACTGACTGGGCAGCAGATTATCCCGCAGTAGGTTGCCATTGCTTTCTGCGGTAGACTGGTTGCCAGCCAAGGCTATAGAACCCAATCTGTCCTGTTATTTAACCCATAACTGGAGGGAAGAGATGGATTAATACCTTTCCCAAGGGTATTTGTGCGTAAGTAAATGCAAGGAATTCAGCTGGAATTCGAATTCCTACACATAATGAAAAAAATCTTCAAAAATATTTTACCAATCAGTCGAGGGTATTGTAAAGTTAACTTCGTATAGCGTATGAGATAGAAAATATTTTATTCAGTATAACCCGGATATAAGAGACCCTTATATAAGATAAACTTGGATATAAGAGAAATTTTCTATGGTCCCAAATTAAAGCCTGTGGAAATGTATATAAAATAGACCAAATCCGGATATAAGAGAAACACTGATATAAGATAACTGTTATCTGGTCCCGACAACTCTCTTATATCAGGGTTATATAAATTCACTGGCTGTGTAAAGTGAAAAAAAGAAAAGAAAAGTTTAACATCGCACTATATGCGACAATTTACTCCTCGCATAACAAGTGAGTGCAGAAAAATATCAGCGACAGTTTAGCAATCGCACTATATATTTCGCTAGTAAGTACAAAAGCTTAACCAATTCAATACAGACGCCGGATTCAGTTCTGAATTTGTTTCTGGTCGTCTCTGTTTGGTTCATAAATCGTAAGTACGTGAAAACGCGTCTGAGAACACGTTTAGACGTAAATGCCGCCAATCTTACGATGCGTTCTGGAGCCTATTCCAGGTCTATAAAAGGAAGAAGCTTAATAAGAACCTTCCAGAAAGAAAATTACTTATGAACGATTATCAAGAAAAGACTTTGTCATACACAACGTTGTATACTTATCAAGTTAAGTAATAACTTAACATATATTATTTGTTTAACACTCACTCACTCACTCACTCACTCACTCACTCACTCACTCACTCACTCACACCACTTCAGTTTATATTCCCCAACATAATAATTGAAGGAACATTTATTGCACATTTTAAATACTTCTGAATTCTTTGAACTAAAACCAATATATCACTTGTAGCCATAAGGGAGGTGGTTAATGTTTATTTAATTCGGCCTTGTGTCATACATAACCAAAATCCCTACAGCTTACAAGTTTTATCTAGAATTATTGGTAGATTTTTTATTTGTTCCCCAAAGGCCTTTACCCCTTCAAATCTTTCCAAAACATCCTTATTTCCGTGCAAATGTAAATGCTGAACTCAAATCGATAATTGTTTATTGACGAAACCAACTTTTTTTCTAGTTAACGACAAGAAAAATATCGAACTTCTTGTCGCTGTTTATCTCACCCCGTAACCACGGTTCAAAAATGTTATTCACTGCAGAATGACTTCACGCGTAGTTTGCCGATTTTTCGGCCTTTTGACTTCCTTTTTGCAATTACTACGCGGAAATTGAGTTCCGAAACATAACAAATCACGGAGTAATTGCTCAAAGGAAGTAAATAGGCCGAAATAAGTATCCTACGCCTCAGGTCATTCAGCGGTGAATCAAATATGCGAACGGTGGTAAGGGGTGAAATATAGTCGGATTTTTTTCTGGTCGATAACAAAAAAAAGTTAGGTTTCTTCAATAAACAATTATCGATTTGAGTTCAACATATACATTTGCACGGAATTAAGGATGTTTAGGAAAGATTTGACGGGGTAAAGGCCTTCGGGGAACAAATAAAAATTTACCGAATTATTATCATCAGAATTATCAGAAGGTCAAGCTGGTTGGAATATGTGGAATAGTGTGGAATAGTGTAAGAATAAAATATGCGGTTTTTCATGTTAAAATAAAAATTTATTTAAAAGGAAAGAATAATAAGAATTGGTAGAAATTAATGTTCAATGAAAAAGTTGAGGATATCAAGCGTCGAAGAAATGTTCTTGTAGTAGCGATTTGTTAGAAAGAGTTTATGCGTACGTACATATATATGTATGAGCGTTTGTTTCGTAGGAATGTCTTTTGATGGAGAAGAAGAAGTAAAAGAAATCAGCACACGAGAAGGAAAGAGAAAGAAGACGAATGTCCAGGTTAGCTTGAAATTTCTTCCGTTATCGTCTCTGCTACTTCCATCCCCTGACTGGCTGCCGCTGATTTAACCAACGCCTTTTATTAATTTAGATTTTTCGCAATGGAATCGCGAAAGTCTTTTTAGTCGTGCAAATCGCTTCCATTGGTCAGAAAACCAATATAAGATCAACTTGCAAAATCCAGTTTCGATTTTTCTTTAAACACATGGTCAATCCTTTTTCTATTTGGAAAAAAAAAACAAGGATATCACAAGTCATTGTGAATTTTTGTAAAAGTGAAGAAAGTTGATTTTATTTCTTAATTTTCTATCCCACACACTCAGTCAAAATTTATTTGTCAAATTTTCGCAAACCTTGAGTTTTGCTACTAAAATTTGATGACACTGAGGGGACTTTGGCAAAAACAACAAAACAACTTCAATTTTCGTAAACATTTATAAATTTCGTAACTACAATTTGGTGAACCGACGAAGATTTTTTAATAAAATCATATCGCCCAAAGCAAGGTATTTTACTGCCACTGTTTTCCAATCGTGGTTTTATGCAAGGAATGAGGATGATATACACCAGTGATTGTAAGAAAGGGTTTGGTTCGAAATTCCTAGCAACTGAAGAAGGCCAAGAGCGCACAACGGCCGAAACATCGTACAAAGGCAACACAGATGAGGACAATAGTCCGAATAATGTAAATACTGTAAATACTACCTCATCTCAGAAATATAGACAACTAGAATGGTCTATTATTAAATGTCGTACAAATTGCAACAAAGATGAGGACAATAGTCCGGATAATGTAAATACTGTAAATACTACCTCATCTCAGAAATATAGATAAATAGAATGCTCTATTATTAAATGTCGTACAAATGGCAACAAAGATGAGGACAATAGTCCGGATAATATAAATACTGTAAATACTACCTCATCTCAGAAATATAGACAAATAGAATGATCTATTATTAAATGTCGTACAAATGGCAACAAAGATGAGGACAATAGTCCGGATATTGTAAATACTGTAAATACTACCTCATCTCAGAAATATAGACAAATAGAATGATCTATAATTAAATGTCGTACAAATGGCAACAAAGATGAGGACAATAGTCCGAATAATGTAAATACTGTAAATACTACCTCATCTCAGAAATATAGACAAATAGAATGATCTATTATTAAATGTCGTACAAATGGCAACAAAGATGAGGACAATAGTCCGGATAATGTAAATACTGTAAATACTACCTCATCTCAGAAATATAGACAAATAGAATGATCTATTATTAAATGTCGTACAAATGGCAACAAAGATGAGGACAATAGTCCGGATAATGTAAATACTGTAAATACTACCTCATCTCAGAAATATAGACAAATAGAATGATCAATTATTAAATGTCGTACAAATGGCAACAAAGATGAGGACAATAGTCCGGATAATATAAATACTGTAAATAATACCTCATCTCAGAAATATAGACAAATAGAATGGTCTATTATTAAATATCGTACAAATGGCAACAAAGATGAGGACAATAGTCCGGATAATATAAATACTGTAAATAATACCTCATCTCAGAAATATAGACAAATAGAATGGTCTATTATTAAATGTCGTACAAATTGCAACAAAGATGAGGACAATAGTCCAGATAATGTAAATACTGTAAATACTACCTCATCTCAGAAATATAGACAAATAGAATGATCTATTATTAAATGTCGTGCAAATGGCAACAAAGATGAGGACAATAGTCCGGATATTGTAAATACTGTAAATACTACCTCATCTCAGAAATATAGACAAATAGAATGATCTATAATTAAAAGTCGTACAAATGGCAACAAAGATGAGGACAATAGTCCGGATAATGTAAATACTGTAAATACTACCTCATCACCAAATATAGACCCAAATAGAATGATCCTATAATTAAATGTCGTACAAATGGCAACAAAGACGAGGACAATAGTCCGAATAATGTAAATACTGTAAATACTACCTCATCTCAGAAATATAGACAAATAGAATGATCTATTATTAAATGTCGTACAAATGGCAACAAAGATGAGGACAATAGTCCAGATATGTAAAATACTGTAAATACTACCTCATCTCAGAAATATAGACAAATAGAATGATCTATAATTAAATGTCGTACAAATGGCAACAAGATGAGGACAATAGTCCAGATAATGTAAATACTGTAAATACTACCTCATCTCAGAAATATAGACAAATAGAATGATCTATTATTAAATGTCATCACAAATGGCAACAAAGATGAGGACAATAGTCGGATGTCATAAATACTGTAAATACTACCTCATCTCAGAAATATAGACAAATAGAATGATCTATTATTAAATGTCGTACAAATGGCAACAAAAATGAGGACAATAGTCCGAATAATGTAAATACTGTAAATACTACCTCATCTCAAGGAAATATAGACAAATAGAATGATCTACTAATTAAATGTCGTACAAATGGCAACAAAGATGAGGACAATAGTCCAATAATGTAAATACTGTAAATACTACCTCATCTCGAAATATAGACAAATAGAATGATCTATTATTAAATGTCGTACAAATGGCAACGGGTAAGGACAATAGTCCGGATAATGTAAATACTGTAAATACTACCTCATCTCAGAAATATAGACAAATAGAATGATCTATTATTAAATATCCTTCAAATAGCAACAAAGATGAAAGGACATCGTCCAGATAGCCATAAATACCGCAAATACTACCTCATCTCAAATATAGACAAATAGAATGATCTATAATTAAATGTCGTACAAATGGCAACAAAGATGAGGACAATAGTCCGAATAATGTAAATACTGTAAATACCTCATCTCAAATATAGACAAAATGAGATGATCTATTATTAAATGTCGTACAAATGGCAACAAAGATGAGGACAATAGTCAGATAATGTAAATACTGTAAATACTACCTCATCTCAGAAATATAGACAAATAGAATGATCTATTATTAAATGTCGTACAAATGGCAACAGATGAGGACAATAGTCGAGATAATGTAAATACTGTAAATACTACCTCATCTCATAAATATAGACAAATAGAATGATCTATTATTAAATGTCGTACAAATGGCAACAAAGATGAGGACAATAGTCCGGATAATGTAAATACTGTAAATACTACCTCATCTCAGAAATATAGACAAATAGAATGATCTATTATTAAATGTCGTACAAATGGCAACAAAGATGAGGACAATAGTCCGGATAATGTAAATACTGTAAATACTACCTCATCTCAGAAATATAGACAAATAGAATGATCTATTATTAAATGTCGTACAAATGGCAACAAAGATGAGGACAATAGTCCTGATAATATAAATACTGTAAATAATACCTCATCTCAGAAATATAGACAAATAGAATGATCTATTATTAAATGTCGTACAAATGGCAACAAAGATGAGGACAATAGTCCGGATAATGTAAATACTGTAAATACTACCTCATCTCAGAAATATAGACAAATAGAATGATCTATTATTAAATGTCGTACAAATGGCAACAAAGATGAGGACAATAGTCCGGATAATGTAAATACTGTAAATACTACCTCATCTCAGAAATATAGACAAATAGAATGATCTATTATTAAATGTCGTACAAATGGCAACAAAGATGAGGACAATAGTCCGGATAATGTAAATACTGTAAATACTACCTCATCTCAGAAATATAGACAAATAGAATGATCTATTATTAAATGTCGTACAAATGGCATCAAAGATGAGGACAATAGTCCTGATAATATAAATACTGTAAATAATACCTCATCTCAGAAATATAGACAAATAGAATGGTCTATTATTAAATGTCGTACAAATTGCAACAAAGATGAGGACAATAGTCCGGATAATGTAAATACTCTAAATACTACCTCATCTCAGAAATATAGACAAATAGAATGATCTATTATTAAATGTCGTACAAATGGCAACAAAGATGAGGACAATAGTCCGGATAATGTAAATACTGTAAATACTACCTCATCTCAGAAATATAGATAAATAGAATGCGCTATTATTAAATGTCGTACAAATGGCAACAAAGATGAGGACAATAGTCCGAATAATGTAAATACTGTAAATACTACCTCATCTCAGAAATATAGACAAATAGAATGATCTATTATTAAATGTCGTACAAATGGCAACAAAGATGAGGACAATAGTCCGGATAATGTAAATACTGTAAATACTACCTCATCTCAGAAATATAGATAAATAGAATGCGCTATTATTAAATGTCGTACAAATGGCAACAAAGATGAGGACAATAGTCCGAATAATGTAAATACTGTAAATACTACCTCATCTCAGAAATATAGACAAATAGAATGATCTATAATTAAATGTCGTACAAATGGCAACAAAGATGAGGACAATAGTCCGGATAATGTAAATACTGTAAATACTACCTCATCTCAGAAATATAGACAAATAGAATGATCTATAATTAAATGTCGTACAAATGGCAACAAAGATGAGGACAATAGTTCGAATAATGTAAATACTGTAAATACTACCTCATCTCAGAAATATAGATAAATAGAATGCTCTATTATTAAATGTCGTACAAATGGCAACAAAGATGAGGACAATAGTCCGGATAATGTAAATACTGTAAATACTACCTCATCTCAGAAATATAGACAAATAGAATGATCTATTATTAAATGTCGTACAAATGGCAACAAAGATGAGGACAATAGTCCGGATAATGTAAATACTGTAAATACTACCTCATCTCATAAATATAGACAAATAGAATGATCTATTATTAAATGTCGTACAAATGGCAACAAAGATGACGACAATAGTCCGGATAATGTAAATACTGTAAATACTACCTCATCTCAGAAATATAGACAAATAGAATGATCTATTATTAAATGTCGTACAAATGGCAACAAAGATGAGGACAATAGTCCGGATAATGTAAATACTGTAAATACTACCTCATCTCAGAAATATAGACAAATAGAATGATCTATTATTAAATGTCGTACAAATGGCAACAAAGATGAGGACAATAGTCCTGATAATATAAATACTGTAAATAATACCTCATCTCAGAAATATAGACAAATAGAATGATCTATTATTAAATGTCGTACAAATGGCAACAAAGATGAGGACAATAGTCCGGATAATGTAAATACTGTAAATACTACCTCATCTCAGAAATATAGACAAATAGAATGATCTATTATTAAATGTCGTACAAATGGCAACAAAGATGAGGACAATAGTCCGGATAATGTAAATACTGTAAATACTACCTCATCTCAGAAATATAGACAAATAGAATGATCTATTATTAAATGTCGTACAAATGGCAACAAAGATGAGGACAATAGTCCGGATAATGTAAATACTGTAAATACTACCTCATCTCAGAAATATAGACAAATAGAATGATCTATTATTAAATGTCGTACAAATGGCATCAAAGATGAGGACAATAGTCCTGATAATATAAATACTGTAAATAATACCTCATCTCAGAAATATAGACAAATAAATAGAATGGTCTATTATTAAATGTCGTACAAATTGCAACAAAGATGAGGACAATAGTCCGGATAATGTAAATACTCTAAATACTACCTCATCTCAGAAATATAGACAAATAGAATGATCTATTATTAAATGTCGTACAAATGGCAACAAAGATGAGGACAATAGTCCGGATAATGTAAATACTGTAAATACTAATTTCATCTCAGAAATATAGATAAATAGAATGCGCTATTATTAAATGTCGTACAAATGGCAACAAAGATGAGGACAATAGTCCGAATAATGTAAATACTGTAAATACTACCTCATCTCAGAAATATAGACAAATAGAATGATCTATTATTAAATGTCGTACAAATGGCAACAAAGATGAGGACAATAGTCCGGATAATGTAAATACTGTAAATACTACCTCATCTCAGAAATATAGATAAATAGAATGCGCTATTATTAAATGTCGTACAAATGGCAACAAAGATGAGGACAATAGTCCGAATAATGTAAATACTGTAAATACTACCTCATCTCAGAAATATAGACAAATAGAATGATCTATAATTAAATGTCGTACAAATGGCAACAAAGATGAGGACAATAGTCCGGATAATGTAAATACTGTAAATACTACCTCATCTCAGAAATATAGACAAATAGAATGATCTATAATTAAATGTCGTACAAATGGCAACAAAGATGAGGACAATAGTTCGAATAATGTAAATACTGTAAATACCTCATCTCAGAAATATAGATAAATAGAATGCTCTATTATTAAATGTCGTACAAATGGCAACAAAGATGAGGACAATAGTCCGGATAATGTAAATACTGTAAATACTACCTCATCTCAGAAATATAGACAAATAGAATGATCTATAATTAAATGTCGTACAAATGGCAACAAAGATGAGGACAATAGTCCGAATAATGTAAATACTGTAAATACTACCTCATCTCAGAAATATAGACAAATAGAATGATCTATTATTAAATGTCGTACAAATGGCAAATAAAGATGAGGACAATAGTCCGGATAATGTAAATACTGTAAATACTACCTCATCTCAGAAATATAGATAAATAGAATGCGCTATTATTAAATGTCGTACAAATGGCAACAAAGATGAGGACAATAGTCCGAATAATGTAAATACTGTAAATACTACCTCATCTCAGAAATATAGATAAATAGAATGCTCTATTATTAAATGTCGTACAAATGGCAACAAAGATGAGGACAATAGTCCGAATAATGTAAATACTGTAAATACTACCTCATCTCAGAAATATAGACAAATAGAATGATCTATTATTAAATGTCGTACAAATGGCAACAAAGATGAGGACAATAGTCCGGATAATGTAAATACTGTAAATACTACCTCATCTCAGAAATATAGATAAATAGAATGGTCTATTATTAAATGTCGTACAAATGGCAACAAAGATGAGGACAATAGTCCGGATAATGTAAATACTGTAAATACTACCTCATCTCAGAAATATAGACAAATACGTTCCACGTTGTTTGTTCTGATCCAGCGGCAGTATAGAACATCTGGCTTATTTTCTTATAATGACTATGGATCAGATTTAATTTTCTCCAAATTCTCTTAAATTATGGCCGTAGAAAAAAAAAATTATTAAAATTGCAAATGATCGGTAACATTTGCTTCCAATCTAGTCATCAGCTTCAAATTAATTTGGCACTCATCAGTTTTCAAACTTTTTGCTAATATTTTTCAAAGAAACACTGTAATCATTTATAAATCTACCATTCTTCCATGCATGGAATGCTGTTGCCATATCTGATCGAGCGCTCCTACTATTCACCTTATTTTTTCTTTCTTTTTCATAATCACATCACCCCAAGCATTTTACTGCCACTGTTGTGAAGTTGGTTACATAGAAGGACTCGTCGTCCTGCGGCCTTGGCCGAGATAGAACTCACTACACCCCCCTCCAGTATTCCCTGTTCATGTGGAACCCTTGGCGCAGTTTATAGCGAAATTCATAATCTTGTCAAATAGCTAAATGCTTGATGCTTCGTCAAGGCTGCCAAGTGTGTTTTTATTGTGACATCAACACTGGATGGGTTGCCTCCAGGCCCCATCCTGTTATTTAACCCATAACTGGAGGGAAGTGACGGATTAATACCTTTCCCAAGGGTACCAGTGCTTAACTGAATGCAGGGTACTCAACTGGAATTCGAACTCGGCTCACCGATTTCTCTTTCCAAGCCAACATCCACTGCACCATAACGCACATCCGTCACTGAACGCTTACAGTGCCTGGTCTTCCCCAAGTGGTCACCCATCTAAGTACTGACCAGGCTCACGTTGCTTAACTTCGGTGATCGAACAGGCCACAACAAATTAGCGACGAAGATTCGCCACAACATAGCGCCAGTCCATAATGTTCAAAGGGCTGTAATATTTACCCTCAGGATTCACTCGCTCAAAGTTGTTTTTCGTCATTGATCTTAAAAAGATAATAGCTACTGGAATTGACAAAACCTATTCTCCTAAATTCTTTTTAAAGAAAGGTTTTATAAATCTGAACAGAAAAACGTATCATATTAATAATAAATTAATATTAATTTTAAGCACAAGCCAGAATGTGGTTACAATGTCAGAGGAATAAAATATTTCTATAGTTTAAAACGGTTATAGTAACATTAAATGTATCCTTATAAGGAAACAGTACAGTTGTCGGTTGAAATTTAAAAAAAACTTTTTTTTATTTATATATACTAGACTAGCAGTATTAGCCCGGCGTTGTTCGGGTGTAATGAAAGCTTTAAAACTAATCGATGGTCCTGGAGCTTAGACTCAGCCTAAAGAATATTTTTGTGAAGTTTGGTGAGAATCGGATAAAAATTGTGGATTTGTATAAAGGACATACAGACAGAGCAACAGACATACACACACACAAACATCTTGCCTTTTATATATAGATATATATATTATTGATTTTTTGCACTCTTGTAGGAACTTCAACCTTGAAACTTCTGAATATCGTTTCTTATGTCTTTGTCCATGAGTGTATCAAATTTGATTAAAATCAGACCACTCCTTCTATAACCCGATTTTTTCGATTATCGATTTTCGAGATTGATCGGGGATACCTCGAAAACAAAACCTAGCTAAGAAGACTCGCAGACACTTATAGTACAACTGTGTAAATTTTCAAGAAAATTGGTTCAGCCGTTTCGGAGTCTATAGGTAACGGACCCCCCCCCCCCCACACACACAGACAAAGTTCCATTTATAAATAAGTTTAGATATATAATCATATCGCTCCAGGCAAGCCAGTTTACTTCCACTGTTGTGCAGGGGGTTACATAGGAAAAAAGAAAGTTATGAGAAATAGTGACAGGTTATAGGGGGAGTCAAGAAGTGGGTAAGAGAAGGATGAGAATACTGATGAGAGTAGAGTGGACAGAGCATGAGAGTGAGATAGGAGATGACTATTGACTTTACATTTAAATTCTTGGAGATTGTAGATGTCTGGGAAGCAAGTAAACGGAAGGGAATTCCACAGGCGGGAACTGCGAGAAAAGAAGCTGTTGGAGTAGAATTTGCGTTTACAATTTATTGGTTTCACAGTAAAAGGTTGGGAACTATTTCCTAATCTTGTGGCTCGAGTAAATTCATATATAGGGGTACCAGTGAGCTAAGTTCATCTCAGCAAAAGCCGTGAAAGTATTTGTAGAAGAGACACAGGGAAGCCACATTGCGCCGGTGAGAAAGTGACTGCATTTGAGCTGCCAAGTCGGGATCGATCATATTACAGATTCTCCGTTGGATTTTGTCAAGGACACCTAGGTGGATAGCAGGAGCACCCGACTAGATATGGCAGCAATATTAAATGCACGGGCGGATGGTAGATTTATATATGTGCAGGATCGTTTCGAGACGGTAAAAATTTCCTGGCCCTTCTTAGCAGCGGATTTATCTATGATTCTATATAGTCATTCCACTTGAGGTCTGTTGTGATAGTTAACCCGAGGAGGCGCAGTGCTTTACTTTCAGGGAGACTAGCCTGATTCATGCTAATGGTGGGTAGGAGCAATTGTCTGTGATGGTTAATATCAGTTATATAACTGATCCTGACCTGGCAGCCCGCCTTCAGTAACATTCTCATTAACGTAATGTGTCTTCCCTGTGCCTTTTCTATGAGTATTTTCATGGCTACATTTCTGCCGAGCCTCTTCCTCTGATACCCTGACCACATCTATTTACGAGTGCTATTAGATTAGCATCAAGGTCCCTCCTTTTTACCACCGAAATAGTTACTCTAACAGTTTCTTTTCTCGCACTTCCTGTTTGTGGAACTCTCTTCCATTCGCTTGCTTTATGTAATGGCTTTATCCTGGGTATGACGGTAAACTGCATTCGGCAGCAAGGCCTTTGATTGGGAGGTTTTGAGGGCATGGAACCACCTCTTAATTGCTGTTGTTCCCAGGTCCACCCTGACTCGGAGTGGTAGCACCTGTTAGGGTCGCAGCTATGGGAAAATAGTTACCCCCCCCCGCAAACTATGGTAAAAATTCTATGAAAGTATAAAAATACACTTTTATTGAAATATATACATAAAAATAGACATTTTTAAGGAAAAATATTACCAACTAGGCATTTTTGAAAGAAGAATATTACCAAGAAGACATTTTTAAGGAAAACAAGGAAAAATTATTGCCATAATGAATTTTTGAAGGAAAAAGAAAATGATCACCAGCAATACATTTTTGAATACAAAACTAGAAGACATCTTTGGTTTTCTAAAATAAAAATAAAAAATTTTTTTCATTAAAATCAGACTCAATCAACCTTCTCACTATAACCGAATATTTAAAAAAAATACCTTAAAACCTTTTTGGAATTAAAATACCTTAAAACCTTTTTGGAATTAAATAACCCACAGAGGTGTTGATATGCCGTTAAACAAAACTCAAACTCAAACTCTGATGGCTACAAACTCTAAAAATTTAAACGCAACGTAAATTGCCATCTTCTATCTCGTTGATTCCCATCCATCTCTTATTTTATTTTATATCCCCTGTACTTTGTTTTTTTTTTCTCTCACTGTAATCACTCTGCGCGCAAGTGGTGGTCCTGCCTTGCTTTGGGTGAAATGTTATAAAAAATAAAATAAAAAAAATTAGAGAAAAGTTCTAGAGAAGAAACTGTTAGCATAGAACTTACGGTTAATTATACCAATTAAAAGTAAAATGATGAGAATACCAAACTCAAACACTTTCTTTTCTCACACTTCCTGTTTGTGGAACTCACTTCCGTTTGCTTGCTTTCCTGATAGCAGCAATCTCTGAAAGTTTAAAAGCAACGTCACCCAGATGGAGTTCATTAAAAACATATTAAACTGCTACCTATCAACACATCAAGTGCATTATGACCGAAAACTAAGTCGCACTGATATTTACCCTTGAAATTACATTAATCTCTGATTTTATCAGCTGTCAACATAACCATTTGTTTCCTTTTCCTAATTTCTGTTGCGGGGTTCATACTCACCCTCCCCGAAGTTAAAGTTCAACCTGCCAAACCCTCGTTTAATTCTCTGTTTAAATTTTTTAACCCTCAAATATAATTACATTTCTACTTATAAAATATCGATTTCAGATGGTACCTCCTTACATTGTTATTACTATGAAAAGTAACTCCTCCTTGACCCATATGCACAAAACGTATGCCCTCTGCCCTAAAAATATTCTACCTATTGGTTCAAATTGTAAGATTTTACTTCATAATTTTATGTTTAAGTTTTAAGTTTAAATTAAATTTTAATGGAAGAAATACTGTATATCTTATTAGCATTTTGATTTATTATAATACTAGCAGTATAGCCCGGCGTTGCTCGGATGTAATGAAAGCTTTAAAACTAATCGATGGTCCTGGAGCTCAGACACTTTGGACGTTGGCACGAAAGACTAAAAAGCAATAGTTGTTTCCAGTTAAAGCGAAACCGTAGACTGAAAGAAAAATGAATGGATGTTAGTCAAATTTTGATTTCCTGGTATCAATATCAAATAAGTTTTTTTCGTCATAAACTGAATTTTAAAGGCTAAATAAGTCCTCTGAGTAAATGGTATCATGGCTGAGACTAAGAACTACAATTATACCTACTTAGAGCCAAACCCGAAGCAAAAACTAAAATAAAATGGCTGAAAAAAATACAGACACACAGGCAGATAAACAGACACACACACACAAACATCTTGCCTTTTACATATATTATCGAAATATGTGTAAATTTTCAAGAAAATCGGTTCAGCCGTTTCGGAGTCTATAGGTAACGGACACACACACACACACAGACAAAGTTCTATTTGTAAATAAGTTTAGATATATACAATAATATTCAAACGTTCTACAATATAATTGTTTTGAACACTTTTTACAACTGTGTTACTGGTCTAATTTTATTATGAACAAAAAAACTAAGTAATGAAACAATATGTGTGTGTGTGTCTGTGTGTGTAAATCATTTTTCATCTATTTGAAATGTTTATGTGTGTGTGCGTAAAACATTTCGAATAGAAATTAAATGATTAAAAAGTCAAATAAAATGATAAAATTATATGTGTGTGTATCGACAGAGCGTCTACTCAAATATGAGTATCCACTACAAATACCGTCTTTTTGTCGTGTTCATTTAGTAACTACAAACTTGAAATAGCAACTTTTTTTATTAATATCCAAAAAAAAAAAAAAAAAAGATAAAAAAAAAAGGCCTATGCTTCCTGTATTCTTAAATTTAAGTGATTTACTAAGCGCCGCTTATATATGGCACAAGGCCGAAGGTATTGGGTACCCAGTGAGGATCGAACTCACTCACTCAGTTGTAATAGGTTCTAGCAAGACAAGCCGAGTCATACCACTTAAGTGCTTTTTTAACTGAGTGGGTTAGGTGGAGCTTTCTTTTTTTTTTTTATCAAGGATCTTCGGATCGTATTTCAAACAGGGAAGATGATCGGCGACGTACAAATAAAAAAACAAAAAAAAAAAAGCAGACTAATGTTGCAGCTAACTCCTTGCAAAAAGAAGAAAACAAAAAAAAATCATGCTGTGGATTTGGATTAAAAAAAGACATTAAATAAAATCTGCAAAAATATGACTATTGAAACGTAGGGAGATGACGGCACCTTCCAGAGGACCACTGTTTGCACCTCCAACAGTGGGTAAGCAGTAATAATAAATAATAATAATAAAAAAACAAGAGTCGTGCCAGTAATAGTAGGTGCACTTGGAATGATAAAAAATGGAACAGAACAACACATTGAAAGAATCCCTGGAAAGTCCAGTTTAAGAGATATACAAAAAATTGTCTTATTAAGCACAGCCCACACACTAAGGAAAACTTTGTCTAACGCTAGGGATGATAGGGAAGATAGAAAAAAAATGAGCCATAACAACACACCACGATCTGCCTTAGGTCTTCCCGCAGACATGGTTGGTAATGCGACTATAGCAGAAATCGAAATATGATGAAATGACATTATAATAATAATTAAAAATTAATTTATTAATTAAATTTTCCTAATTAGTTTTGATGGAATTTTATTTGGAATTGTTTTAAAAATACCAGAAAATTGCAGAGACGTATCGTCACTCAAAGTCCCAAAGAAGTCCCATCGAAAGTTACTTCTCCCGACTGGTATCCAAATTCCAATCGCAAAAAAAAAAAAAAAAAAAAAAAAACTTACTGTGTATTTGATCCATAATGGAAAAAAGAAATATTTCAAACTTTACACACACACACAAAAAAGAGACCCCACCCAGTTAGTCAAACGGAAGAATTTTTGTTAAAGATTTCTCTTGTTAGAGAGTCTGCAAGATAAAGAGAATTTAAAAAGGTCTCAACAACGTTTTTCCCTCTTTGATAAGAGCGGACCAACTGGAAATGGTTTGACAATTTAAAATTCCCACCAAAAGAAAACCAATTTAAAAAGGCAACTTCCCAACGGTAAAAGAAGAATTTATCCGCTTAAGGTTTGCTGACCCAAATGTAATTGTAATCCACGATTTAAACAAATATTAATTGTTACTGGTGGCTGCAAAAAGTCTGTGGTAAAAATGTAGTAGTAGTAGTAATTACTTACTACACAACGTGTCGGGATATGAATGGAGGCATTTAACACTTTTAGTTATTTACAACAACTGTTCTTTCGAGAGTTGGGGGTAAAAGGACTCCTGCAGCTTTTATGTAAATCTCCGACTTGTAAGTAACCACAACGAAAGCATTTGCCAAAATAGATTTAAAAAACGACACAGAGCGATATGAACAGGGTAGACACACACATAAGACCTCAGGAGGACCCTTTCGAACAACGCATTATCAAAGGTGCTCGTTGGTAGAATTTTTAAATGATAGACAGAACATATAAATATGACTTATAGAATGGAAAGTGGAAATCGCTTAAAAACAAAATTTGGCGGACCTGTACGACATTACCACTATCTGTAAATTTGTTAATTATCATTTTTTTTTTTTTACTTTTCTTTTTCAGTGCAATATCATCGATTAGGCCCTAAAATTTCCGATTATAAAAAAAAAAAAAAAAAGCATTGGAAAAAATTCATTATTTAAGATTTTTAGTGGGTGCTCAGTTTCTTATACAACCTTAATGCGTTGTTGGAAAGGGCCCTAGAATTTCTTTAAAATAATTCCTGTTGTAAAAAAACATTAAAAAAAAATTTTTGAGAGAGAATCATTTATATAATTCCTATTCTAAAAAAAACTTTGAATAAAAACATTTACGGAACGATTTTTTTCATTAATTTCCTACAAGTTTTTTTTTGGGGGAAAAAAGGGGGTAACAATTCGAAGCGAGTGTTTCCAAAATGGAGGATCGATTTACTATAACGTTGTATGAGAAACTGAGCACCCTTTAAAAATCTGTAAATGTTGAAGTTTTCCAAGTGTTTTTTTTTTAATCAGAAACTTTATGTACTAATCGATAAGAATACACAGAATATATATATATATATATATATATATAAAATTTTAGATATTCTACAATTTCATGGGTAATACGTATTTCGCAGCAAACCTGCTCGTCAGACCCAAAATTATACAACAGTTAATCAAAATAATACAGAAAAAAAAAAAAAAAACAGAAAAAATGTCTGTATGTATATTTTTTTCTGGATTATTTTGAATATTAACTGTTGTATCATATTGGGTCTGACGAGCAGGTTTACTGCGAAATACGTAATACCCATGAAATTGTAAAAATTTCTAAATTATATTACTCTGTTAAATTGAATAAATAAATTTAACATTGAGTTCTTTTGAGTTCTTCTCTATCGGAATTTACCGGACTTAAATACCTTATATTCTCTACGTTATAAAGACGGTAATGTTCATCACTTTAGATAGATAGATAGATAGATAGATAGATAGATAGATAGAACCTGTTTCGTATTTCCTAATTTACAAAATATGCAGAGAGAGAGACAGACAGAAAAAATTTCGTTCTCTCTTTCTAACACAGTCCGGGCACCTTGATGTGGTCTAATGGTTAGCAAGTTTGTCTCGCTAGAACCTATTTTGAGGAGTGAGTTCGTTCCTCACTGGGTGTCCCATATTTCTAGCCTTTCGCTACGTCTAAGCACGCTTAGAAAATCAACTCTATAACACAGTTTATTCATATACAGTTCTGTGCAAAAGTATTAGGACAAGAACTATTTTATCTTTTATGAGGCATCAAAATAAAGTTTAAAAATCACCCCTGTCCTAAACACTTTTGCACACTACCGGTAGTGTGCAAAAGTATTAAGGATATGGTGGGATTTTCCTAAAAACCTCACTAAAATTCAAATACAGGGTGAAAAGACAAGTAAATTGCTAATAAATATTGATTATTTAAAACTAGGTGTAAAAGAAATGTATTAAAAAGAAGTTATATTTAATTTTTCCTATTTTCTATTAAACAAGTTATTTTGAAACTACTCATTATTGATCCTTGGATATGACTGACTTATTTCTCCCCCCCCTTTCGAATTGATAAATCTAATGTTACTTCACAAGACACACTTTGGGAACAAATACAAGCTGCTTGGCAGGAGATACCATTAGATACATTGAAGAAGCTTGTGATGTCAATGCCTGACAGAATGAAGGCTGTGATTAAAGCAAAAGGCTATTATACTAAATATTAAATTTATTTTGTAACAAGTATTTTTTTCTTGTTAAAGCATTTGTTGAGTAAATCAAATAAAATTACTTTAATTAAATTGTTTATTTTCTGTCAATATGCCTCATAAAAGATAAAATAGTTATTGTCCTAATACTTTTGCACAGTACTGTATATCTATTCAGTATGAAGAACTAACACTCAGTAATTTCTTGCACCTTAGTGGCTTTATTGCCTTGCTAAGAATGAGATAATTGAAGTGTAATATGAGTCCATAAACATTTCACAGTCTCTCTTTCTATCTCGCTATCATTTTATTTTTAATTCTAGTTCATTAGCTTGAAAGTTTATATTTATTTTGTAAAATGTCAAATGAGCATCCGAATAGTGGCGTGAGGGGTGGGGGACTAGCTGTCACATTTACTAGAGGTAAGGACAAAAAGATATTTTTTTATAGTCGTATCGCCCCAAATAAGGCATTTTGCTGCAGGGAGTTACATAGGAGGAAAGTTATGAGAAAGAGTGACAGGTTACAAAGGGTGTCAGGAAGTGGGTAAGAGAAGGATGAGAATACTGACAAGAGTGGAGTGGATGGAGAAAAGAGCATGAGAGAGAGAGAGAGAGGGAGGGAGGGAGATGCAGGTTAGTGAGATAAGAGGTGACTATTGACTTTACATTTAAATTCTTGGAGATTTTAGCTGTCGAGGAAGCACGTAAACGAAAGGGAATTCCACAGGCGAGAAGTGCGAGAAAAGAAGCTGTTAGAGTAGAATTTGCGTTTACATTTTATTGGTTTCACAGTAAAAGGGTTGAACCTAGTTGCTAATCTCGTGGCTCGAGTAAATTCACATATAGGGGGCACCAGTAAATTAAGTTCATCGGAGCAGAGGCCATGAAAGTATTTGTAGAAGATACACGGGGAAGCCACATTGCGCCGATGAGAAAAAGACTGTATTTGAGCTACCAAGTCGGGATTAATCACTTTACAGATTCTCCATTTTTGTTTTTGTTTTTTTTTGTTTTTTTTATTATCAAGGACACCTAGGTGGATAGCAGGAGCACCCGACCAGGTATGGCAGCAGTATTCAATGCATGGACGGATGGTAGATTTATATATGTGCAGAATTGTTTTAGACGGGAAAAACTTCCGTGCCCTACACAGAGAACCGATCTTCTTAGCAGCGGATTTAGCTATGGATTCTATATAGTCATTCAACTTGAGGTCTGGCTCGAGTAAATTCATGCATAGGGGAAACCAGAGAGCTAAATTCATTGGGGCAAAAGACGTAAAAGTATCTGTAGAAGAGACACAGGGAAGCCACATTGCGCTGGTGAGAAAGTATACTCGGAATTATAACCAAGGCGCCTTGAATATTACTCGTTATGAATTCTGTTATGCAGAAGTGACTAATGATAGTTTTAAAAATTGGAATGTGAATTTGTGGGGTTACAAGTAAAAGTACTTACTTTGAAGTATTGTTGTATATCAATAAACAGACAAACACGCATATATATAAAAATATAAGTTATATTTTTATTAATGAACGATGGACCGTGTAGCCTAGTGAACAGAGAGTGAGAGCGCGCTTCTAAGGGCTGACGGGGGGGGTCGTCTGTTGCTCCTCTGGTCTGTCTGTCCGGGCTGTCTCTGTCCCTCTGCCTCTCTCTGCTTCCACCGGCCGCTCTCTGCTACTGGCGAATCCGTGTGTTGAGGTCTTTATATAGTCCTCTAGAACCGGGACTTTCCTTCCGGTTTTTTGCCTCGCCCACGCACGCCCACGTAATTCTAAGAGGCACCTGATCTGTTTGCCTCTGTAGCCATTTCCGCCGCTGTCGGAAATAAGGTCAAAATGACATCCGCTCCGGCCTCGACAGGATGTATTTCACAAACACCTGTCTTGTCGCTTCGCCGCCCCCTTCACCGACGGAAAACACCATCGCTTGCATCACTTCCTCGGGTGGGGCCAGATTGTTATATTACAGTATGGCCAAAAATTTTTCCACCACACCCCTCCCAAAATCGGGTTTCTTAAGTGTATTCATTGAAATGTTGATTTGGGGAAATGGATTATTCTTCTTTCTTTTATGTGCCGTGTCCTTTCAGGATGTATGCGATCATGGATCTCCACATCCTCCTGTCACTTGTTACTCTTAAAACTTTTCCTCTCCCAAACCTTGCTCAATTCCATCAAGTATGTCTCACATTGATTTCCCATGTCTCTCTTTCTCCCTATACATTGCGTGAGTATCAGATTTTCTAAGCCTTTTTTCCTCATTATGTGCTCTAGATATTTCAATTGTCCCTTCCTGATGTTAAGTATAAGTTTCCTTTTTGTTTCCATTTTCTCTAAAACTTTGTCATTGCTCACGTATTTAGTCCATGGTATCTTCAGACCGATTCAATTCCTGTCCTGTGAGTATCAGATTTGCCAAGCCCTCTTTCCTCATTAAATGCCCTCGATATTTCAACTGTCTCTTCCTGATGTTAAATATAAGTTTCCTTTTTGTTTTCATTTTCTCTAAAACTTTGCCGTTGCTCACATGTTTGGCCCATGATATATATAAATATATATAAATGATATATATATATATATATTTATATATATATATATATAAATATGTATAAATGATCACATTATTTTTTTTGCTTCGTGTCTCTCGTTCATCTTTCGGGAGATTGTCCAGCGTTCGTAGCCATATTCTGTTTAAATTAAAAAAAAACAAAAAACAAAAAAAAAACGGGATGTTTGTGCTTCTATAATCGCTTGTTAATTTGGGGACAATTTTCCACATACCCCCAGAGCTTATTGGGACCTTTCCCTTGGATTATCAGTTTTTGATATTTGTTGTTTTATTAGACACTAGCAGTATAGCCCGGCGTTGCTCGGGTGTAATGAAAGCTTTAAAACTAATCCATGGTCCTGGAGCTCAGACTCTTTGGACGTTGACACGAAAGACTAAAATGCAATAGTTGTTTCCAGTTAAAGCGAAACCGTAGACTGAAAGAAAAATGAATGGATGTAAGTCAAATTTTGATTTCCTGCTATCGATATCGAATAAGTTTTTTTTCGTCATAAACTGAATTTTGAAGGCTAAATAAATCCTCTGAGTAAATGGTATCATGGCTGAGACTAAGAACTACAATTATACCTACTTACAGCCAAACCCAAAGCAAAAACTAAAATAAAAGGGTTGAAAAATACAGACATACAGGCAGATAAACAGACACACACACACAAACATCTTGCCTTTTACATATATATTTTATCGATTTTCTGCACTATTGTAAGAACTGCAACCTTGAAACTTCTGAATATCGTTTCTTATGTCTTTGTCTATGAGTGTATCAAATTTGATTAAAATCGGACCACTCCTTCTATAACTCGATTTTTTCGATTATCGATATTTATCGGGGGTACCTCGACACAAAACCTAGCTAAGAAAACTCGCAGACGTTTATAGTACAACTGTGTAAATTTTCAAGAAAATCGGTTCAGCCGTTTCGGAGTCTATAGGTAACGGACCCACACACACACAGACAAAGTTTAGATTTTTATTTAACGTTGGTAAATAAGAAAGATATTAGGAGACAGACCCCCACCCCCCCCAAAAAAATAAACAGGACAAAACCGCATACCTGGGGCAGTAAAATCTTCCAAATCTCTAGTTCTGGTCGTCTTTCGTCAGTCAAGTTCCATACGTTGATACACACTTGGGCGATCATGTCTCGAAATAATATAAATAAATAGAATAAAATAAATAAAATAAAATAAAATAAAATAAAAATAAAATGAATAAATAAATAAAAATATTATACAATAAAATTTTAAAAATTAGATAAATGAAAATAAAGTATGAAAAATAAAAAAATAAATAAAATAGTATAAATAAATAAAATTGAAATAAATTAGTAAAATACAAAAAAATAAAAAATTAAAATAATATAAATAATAAAATAAAAATAATATAAATAATAAAATAAAAATAAAATAAATAATAAAATAAAAATAAAATAAATAAAAATAAAATAAATATGGAAAATAAAAATAAAATATCAATAAATAAAATAATATAAATAAATAGAATTTAAAAAATGAAAATAAAAATAAAAATTAAATTAAAATAAAATAAATAAAATTAAAATAGAATAAATAAAATAAAATAAAATAGATAAATAAAAATAATAGAATAAAATAGAATAAATAAAATAAAATAAAATAAAATAGATAAATAAAAACAAAAAATAAAAATAAAAATAATTAAAAATAAAAAACAAACTTAAAGCTTCCCGATTTTATTTTGAATTCAATCAATCCTAACTGGGTAAGCCACACTTGTAATCTTGTTTTCTTTTTGTTTTTTTGTTTTTTTAATCATATCACCCCGAGCAAGGCAGTAATGCCACTGATGCGGAGGGAGCTAGGTAAGTGTGAAAAGATTAGAAAAGAAGAAGCCGTTGTGAGACTTTTTTTTTCTTTTTTTTTTTTAATCATATCACCCCAAGCAAGGCGGTGACGCCACTGATGCGCATGGGGCTACGTAAGAGTAAAATGATTGCAAAAGAGAAAGCCAGAAATCACATCCTAAACAGGGAACAAGAGATGAGCCTCTTCACCTGTTCAATAGATATGGGTGGAGTGTGAACCGGGCGATAGTTCAGTCTATCTACTCCAATTGAGAAAAAAAAAGAGAAAAAATGAAAAGTGAAAGAATTTGGAAAAAAAAGAAAGCCGGGAACCACATCCTTAACAGGAAACAAGGGATGAGCCTCTTCACCTGTTCAAAAGACGTGGGTGGAGTGTGAACCGGGCGATAGTTTAGACTATCTACTCCAATTGAGAAGAAAAAAAAGAGAAAAAAACGTGAAAGAAGATTGGGAAAAAAAAAAAAAAAAAAAAGGAAGCCGGGAATCACACCCTAAACAGGAAACAAGGGATGAGCCTCTTCACCTGTTCAAAAGACGTTTGTTTAAGCCTTTGTTTTATGACACGTTTGAAAACTTTTGAAAGAAAATACATCGACTAATACATTGCTGAAAGTAAAACAGTCTTTTTCTTCCAAGTTAATTATTCTTTATCTTTAACCTATGTCCTTGTGTCATACGACGCAGTCAGTCAGGCCCTCATTAACCAGAGAAAGTCACAATCTCATTATTTAAAACAGTTTGATCTTTTGTCTAAAGATTGATAAAAAAAAACAAATATTCGCCACTAGTATCAAGTGGCAGTCAAATACAGGATTTTTTTTGTAGGCAGGTACTTGGAATCCTGACGCAACACAATCTTCATATTCATTCATTTTTTGCTCTCCACTCTCCAGAGTAAAATTGATAGCTGAGTTGATATGACCAACCAAACCCAGGGGAGTTTTTTTTTGGGGGGGGGGGGGTTTAAAATTACATGTTGTTTAACTGAGTTTAGATTTAAATTCTTAAGTAAGTGATCATAAAACCCAAAATAAAATTCCCTTCGATTCTTTCTTTTTTATCTCGCCTCAGCTCCCTTTAAAAAAATAAACTACCCGCTTTTTCAAAAATAAGAAAATAAAAAAAAAATTATTTATTTATTGCTTTATTTGTTTTTTCTCCCTCCTAATTAGAATGAAGCAAAAAAAACAAAAAAAAAACTTTCCCACAGACGTGACGTCATCGAGGTCACGTGATGCGGTTCGACCACGCCCTTTCATCGGTGGCGGTTATTTCAAAAAATTGCTTTTTCTCTTCATTCATTTGCAGGCTTGTTCTTGTCAGCAGACGTATATCTCAACTTAGACTCTTTTAAAGCCAGAAAATTAAAAATCCGTTACAGCTAGAGAAGAAAAAACAAGGAAGCTTTAAATTTAGCAGAAAACACACAACTTAAAAAAAAAGTTTTACTTTTTTTAAAAAAAGAATTCACAGAATTAAACAAATAAGTTCTTTTCATTTTTTTGAAAGATGAACTCAGTCCGAAAATCTTTCCGTACCCGAAAATATCTTTCACTTCAAGAGAAAGAAAACAAGTTACTATCCACTCCTGAATATGTTAGAAAACGACCAGACATTGAAAATCTAATGGAAGAGGGCAACTGTAGCCAGTGTGCGAATCGTGAAGGGCTAAATGTCACTGATCAACAACCCCAGATTCGAAGACAGTCGAACCGAAGGACCTCCATGGTTTCAACTCGATATTCAAATAATCGTGGCAGGTCTTTAAATTCTTCTGTATCTGTTGGCAACGAGAAACGACGTTTGTCTAAATCGGCTAGTGTCCGGCTAACGGTGATAGATGCTGTAGACACGCTCCGAAAGGTAAGTTATTTTTTAACAACTTTATTGTTAAAGAAGAAATCCCTCAGGGAATACTTATTAATTTTATTATCAATTTATTATTTTTTACTACAATTCGATTTGTTAGTTTCATTCATTTCTACACGAAAAAAAAAAAAAACATTTAACGGACCTGTACGACTGGCACCCCTCCTGTAAGTATTTTTGAATAAAAACAAATTATATTTCCGAAACGGTATTTTCATTAATTTCCTACAAGTTTTGAAAAAAAAAAAAAGGCAAAAACAACTCGTCATTGTTTTTTACTCGATTCCAAAGCGAGTGTTTCCCAATATGGGGGATTGATTTTACTAGAACGTTGTATGAGAAACTGAGCACCCATAAAAATCTTTAAATATTTAATTTTTTCCAAATTTTTTGCTTATCTGAAAGTTTAGGGTCTAAATCGATAAGAATGCACTGAAAAAAGTAAAAAAAAAATAAAAATAAAAAAAAATTACAGGGGTATGTCGGTCAGGTCCGCCAAATATTTTAAAATCATTTTTCTTTATTTAAAGACTAAGAGAGAGCCGATGTTCTAATCGTTGCTTAGATGTGGCACAAGGCCGAAAGTGTGAGTTACCCACAATGATCGAACTCATTTACTCAGTTGTAAACTTGTAATAGGTTCTCCAGACAAGATTGCTCTTACTCACATCAAGGTGCCCAAAGAGAGAGAGGAGAAAATCGTTGAAAAATTTAAATTTTATTTTATTTGTTTTTAATTTTTAGATGGTTGAAGAAATTTTAAATTAAAAGAAAAAATAATAAACGTACAGATTAAAGAGTTAGACAAATGACAAAAAAAGATTAAGCAAATTCGATCATTGAATTCTTTAGGTTTGGAGTCGACCGTTATCTTCCCCCCTCCTATCTACTCAGCAAAGTAACCATCTACCTTCAGTGACTCCCGGGCCTTGTAGAGGGGGAACCATACTGGAAAAAAGAAAACAAAAAAAACTGAAGATTGAAATGTGTAAAAAAAAAAAAAAGAAGTAATTTAACATTTTTTTCACCAACAAGTTTACTAAATTTTTTATTTTTTTTTACCATCGTGACGGATGGTAAAAAAAGGTATGAGTGCCACAGGAGCACTCATACCTTGTGTCAAACTATGCTTAAATTTCAAGCTTAGCTTTAGTATGACACAAGGCCATATCAATGGAGCAGCTAAAAGTTCGTAGTAGTAGTATGTAAAAATTTCAGTTACCGTTGTGATTTGTGATATTTATTTTTAAAAAGCGTCGTTATGTCTGACACAAGGTCAAGGTCATCTGTTGCGAATTGTACTCTTTAACTAGCGAATTGTTTTTTTGTTGTTATAAGATTCCATCTACACGTTGATTTTGATCAACGTTCGCTTAGTTTTTTATTCAAGTTGATAAAAAATAGAAAATTAAATCTAAAACATATCTATAAATAAAAAATTAAATGCGTTAAAAATAAATAAAAAAATGAGTAAATTATAAAACAAAGAAATGAAAATGAAAAATATTTTTGAAATAGAAAAAATTCTTGAATTTAACATTTAAAAAAGTTAAAACTTTAAAGTCTATTTAAATTATTTTTTTAACTAATTAGATTTAATAAATTAAAATTTTTGTTTGAGTTTCAAATTTTGATTATTTTCGTTGAATTTGTTTTTAATTTAAGTTGAATTTTAGAGAATTTCGGTTGAACTGAAGGCGCGAAAAGCAAAAATTTATTTCACCTTGTGTATTCCGTGTTCAGCCTCTAATCTTGAAATAAAAATGTCTCGTCACTGATATGTCACAATGGTTGATGTAACAAAAATTGTCCGTGTGAATGTGAATTGTGAGCCCCTCGAGAAAAACCATTACATTGTCCTCCTAGACAGTAACTACAAACTAAAAGCTGTGACTTTCATTGTCGACTATGACAAGGACTAAGGAAATTTTTAATTAATCGCAGAAAACAGTTGTGGCCTTGTGTCAGACTTTTAAGTCGTTTAGGATAGTCGTGTAATTCCTATCGGCGTCTCTGGTCGGTCTTTGAGTCTTTAAAAATGTTAGAATTTTAAATTCTGATTTTCAAGACAGGAAACGCGTTTTTTTTTTTTTGTTTTTTGTATTTTTTTTTGTTTTTTGTATTTTTTTTTGTTTTTTGTATTTTTTTTTGTTTTTTGTATTTTTTTGTTTTGTTTTTTTATCTGTGCTAACCAAAAAATTAAATAATAATAAATTTAACAATTTTTTTTTTTTTTAAATGAGGTGGGCTGGGCTTTGAACTTCCTCATTTGGGAGATTGGCGCAACATAATCTTTCCAGTTTAAAGTATTATATTTAATTTGGAAAATTGCAAAAGTAAAAAAAATCAAACTTTTTCTTAATTTTTATTGCGTATACAGTCAGATACTTGTAAAATTCATGGGAAAGATTAAAAAAGTTGATGGATATTGTATATTTAAAAAAAAATGTTTAATAATTTTGAAATTAATAATATTGTATAAAATGAACAAAAATATTTACAATACTTTGTAAATATTGAATGTTGTATTAAAATAATTTGTGAATTAATTTTGTTTATTGTTATTTTGTTTGAAAATATTCTATTTTAATTTTAAATAAATTTTATTTAATTTTAGTTTTAAAAATTCAAGATAGTTTTAATTTTATTTTTAAATTTGAAAAAAATAAATTTCTGGAAAAAACTTTTTTAAAAAAGCCTTCAGTTTTAAAGAAATTTAAACAAAGTCCCTTTAATAGAAAGAAAAAGATTAAAAAAAAAAGAAATTGCAAAATTGTTTTAATTTGATAGAATTTATGAAAATTAATTTCAATTTGTATAAATTAAATAAATTAATAAATATTATACATTTTCACTTTACGATTCATCATCATCATCATCAACTAATTTTACTATTACTAATACTACTACTAGTAATAATAATAATAAAAATAATACTACTTCTACTACTACTACTACTACCAATAACAACAACAAATATTATGTAATAATATCCTGACCTAGGGTGAAATAGCATCATGAGTGGTGGAGGGTCAGCTTATTTAGTAACAAATTGAACCCCCATTCAGAATTAATGTAACAATTGAAAAATCTATATTTAATAGTCAGTCAGTTAAAGTGCCATACGTGATACACGCTTGGGCGATCATGTCTCGAAAGAGACATGACTGACTGGGCAGGAGATTATCCCGCAGTAGGTTGCCATTGCTTTCTGCGGTAGACTGGTTGCCGACCAAGGCTATAGAAACCCAATCTGTCCTGCTATTTAACCCATAACTGGAAGGAAGAGACGGATTAATACCTATATTTAATAACTTGTCTGAAATGATCTCTAATCAGAAAATGTCATTAAAAACAAAGTAAGGCTGAACTGTTATTGACCCAGCAGAATATGCAAGCAGAAAGGACATTTATACCTGGAATCAAAATAACAGTTGAAATTTTGGAGATGCGTAAGGGCTTGGAGAATTTGACACTCACAAGGCATATCTAATAACCCACTTAATGAGTTTGTGTAAATAAATAGCAGAATGGGGATGGGAGTGATTATGAAAAAGATAAACACTGCTAAGAATTTCAAAGGATAAGAAGTTGTGGAGAGCCACGGTCGGCCAACAAGCATGGCACATAAAAGAAAAATAATTGTAGAATTAATAAGGTATGCAGTCATTTTTGACGGAATATCTTTCTCGTGAACATAAAATGGGGGATCATTTTTCTATTTTTATTATGTAATAGACTGATCCCCCACATAAAATTACTACATAATCATCATAAAGATGATGATAGCTGAGCAAATACTTTTCAGGATAATTGGTCTCTTAACTTCAGTAACAGTCATAAGTCTTTCTATTATTAATGGGGGTGTGTGGGGGGAATTGTTTCCTAACCGTTTATGAACAGGATTGATGCCAAGTATGGCATCAATATGCAAGTCTGACGAGATTATTTAGGAATTTCGTTCAACATTTTAGGTTATATGTTTGGGTTTTGTAACAGTTTTCTATGTTGTACAAGACTATGTCCATTTTCTTGAGATATTTGAAGTGTTTATTTCATAATTTCACGACTTTGATTTTTCTGATGAACTCAGGGTTGGTGCCAATACTGCTTTCATTCTGATTCCAGGTTTTTGTTATTACTTTGACATTGTAGTGAACGAAAATAATTAATATTTTATTAGACAGAATATTTATAATGAGAGAAAATATTTTTAAAAAAAAAATAAAAATAAAAATAAAACATTTGATTTCATTAAAATCAGTCTCTCTCGTTTTCTCTCTCTCTCTCTCTCTCTCTATATATATATATATATATATATATATATATATATATATTACGAAAATGTGTGCCATTCGGCAGGATTCAAACCTGCAACCCCTATCTATATGGTAGCTTCCCCATATAGATAGGGGTCGCAGGTTTCTATCTATCTATCTATCTATCTATTCTATATATATATATATATATATATATAGTGTATCGTGGCAGCAAGTAATTTTCTAAACATATGCTGTTAAATATAAGAGACAATGAATGTCTATTATGTTCACTCTTTTCTAATTAATCTTTTTACATTTAGTAACCTCATGTACATCAGTGGCATTTCCGCCTTGCTCGGGGTGAAATGATTAAAAAAAAAAATCATGAGCCGTTCTAAACGTCGTATTTTGGCTTTAATTTCAGTTGAAAATAAGACAAAAATTCTCCAGGATCATTTAATGCTGCAGCATCATGTAACTTGATATATAATCATGTGTATATATATATATACACAAAGGTCATACAATAAATACGGTGAATTTTTTGGGATAAGGACTTCTAATACAGACAGAAGCTTACTTTTTTTCTTTTTTTTTTTTTTTTTCAACGTAGTGTCCCAGCAGTGTCACACACTTTTCCCATCTGTGCACAAGCTTCCGTATTCCCTCAGCGTAAAAATCTTTGGACTGATGTCTCAGCCAATCACTCACAGCACTTTTGACTTCCTCGTCACTTTCAAACTTCATGCCTCTCATGAACGCTTTCAAGGGACCAAACAGGTGAAAGTCTGAAGGAGCAAGGTCTGGGCTGTAAGGGTGATGAGAGAGCAGTACTTAGCCCAGCTCGTTGATGGTCTGCACCGTTTGGACTGCTATGTGGGGCTTTGCATTGTCTTGATGCAAGATGACTCCATGTAACTGATGACCCCTGCATTTGTTCTTTATGTCTTTCTTGACCTACTCAGCCGTTCGCAGCAGTTGATACTGTTGACAGTGCTTCCTTTCTCAAGGAATGAAATTGTGATTAGGCCTTGCATATCCCAAAAAATGGTGAGCATCACCTTCCCCGTGGACTGCCAGGACTTGAACTTCTTCTTTACTGGAGAGCCTGCGTGCTTCCACTCCATGGACTACCGTTTGGACTCAAGCTCATAGTGCCAAACCCATGTCTCGTCACATGTGACCACCTTCTTCAGAAACTCATCACCATCCTTCTCATAACAGGGGAGACACTCATGGGACAACTCGACCCTCTTCCGTTTGTGCTCTGCAGTAAGCATCTTTGACACCTACGGGTAGCTGACCAAGTAGGAAAGGTCATCATGGACAATTTTGTGTGCTGTCCCAACAGATAGGCTCAAAGTCCTTGCAATGTCATCCACTGTCACCCTTCTGTCAGACTGAATGTGGTCATTGACTGATTTGATCACCTTCAGGAGACCTCACTTTAGTAGGCCTCCCAGGAATGTCTTCATCCTCAACGCTGCTCCGTCCTCCTTTAAACAATTTAGCCCACTTGTAAACATTTTTTTTTTTTTGCTGAAACATGTGGCACCATACACAGTTGACATTTTCCTATGAATTTCAACTGGTTTGCACTCTTTAGCAACCAAAAACTTCATAACTGATCTCTGTTCAATCCTGGAGCATGCTTCTTGGTCAGCCATCTTTGTTAATCTCCAAAACTCTGAAAGTTTTTTTTCTATCTGCAAAAAAATTAAATCCCTTTGAAAAAGAAAAAGTAAAGGAAAAAAAAATTAATAACGGGTAAACTTGTATCTGTATTAGAAGTCCTTATACCAAAAAATTCATCTTATTTATTGAATGATCCTCGTTTATATATATCACAGCTCATCAGTGTGGCTAGACACATCCACTTGCTTCTGGCCGGGATTGAAACTCGACCGATTTAGTGTCAGTCGGAGTCTCTACTCCCTAAGCCATCGGCGCATGGGGTCAGAGAAGGGAAATTTTAATGTGTTGTATATAAGCAGCATATACACACAATAAATATATCTATCTATCTATCTATCTATCTATCTATCTATCTATCTATCTATCTATCTATCTATCTATCTATATATATATATATATATATATATATATATATATATAAATCAATCTAATCTAAACTTATTTAAAAATGGAACTTTGTGTGTGTGTGTGTGTGTGTGTTCGTTACCTATAGACTCCAAAACGGCTGAACCGATTTTCTTGAAAATTTACACAGTTGTACTATAAGTGTTTGCGAGTGTTTTTAGCTAGGTTTTGTGTCGAGGTACCCCCGATAAATACTGAAAATCGATAATCGAAAAAATTGGGTTATAGAAAGAGTGGTCCGATTTTAATCAAATTTGATACACTCATAGACAAAGACATAAGAAGTGATATTCAGAAGTTTCAAGGTTGTAGTTCTTACAATGGTGCAGAAAATCGATAAAATATATATATATCTATATCTATATCTATATCTATATATATATATATATATATATATATATATATATAAGGCAAGATGTTTGTGTGTGTGTCTGTTTATCTGTCTGTATGTCGCTTATACAAATCCACAATTTTTATCCGATTCTCACCTAACTTTACACAAATATTCTTTAGGCTGAGTCTGAGCTCCAGGACCATGGATTAGTTTTAAAGCTTTCATTACACCCGAGCAGCGCCTGGCTATACTGCTAGTGTAATAATAATAATAATAAATATATATATATATATATATATATATATATTTGAATGGATGTATATGGACTATAAATTATAGTTTAGAACATGTACAAATTACTGTTTACTACAAACGTGTACATTTTGTTTCGACATTGAAAGAACAATGTCTCATCAGGTAGTTAACCCTTACCACCATTATTGACTTCCTGATGAGATGTTGTTCTTTCGATGTACACTTTAGTAGTAAATAACTTATAAATATTCATAGCTCTATTTCTATATTGAGCACTGTTTTAAATTAATGTTTTAAACATTGTTAATATTTTCTTCATTCTTTATTCACTTGGAGATATATATATAAAATAAATTTTGACATCAAAATTTATTTTATTTTATAATTGGATCTGTAATTTTAATTACATTGAGCTCTCCACCTGTATCATTTTTAATATTAAAATATTAATATTAATTAGGATCGGGTTTTTGGGATTTACCTTCCTGCTTTTCCTTTTGGATTAAAGTTATTTAAAATATATATATATATATATATATATATATATATATATATATATATATATATATATTTTATCATATCACCCCGAGCAAGGCGATAACGCCACTGATGCACAGGGGGCTACGTAAGAGTAAAAAGCCGGAAATCACATCCTAAACAGGGAACAAGGGATGAGCCTCTTCACTTGTTCAATAGACGTGGGAGGAGTGTGAGCCGGGCGATAGTTTAGCCAATCTACTCCAATTGGAGTAGATAGACTAAACTATATATATTATATATATATAATTAGTGAACCCCCCACCTTTATGCTGTGATTCTATCTTTCCTTCTCTCTCTTTTCTCTTTCTAATGTTTATTCTTCTCTTCCCCTTTTTTTTCTGTCCCGCATGACCTCGTCTGGAGAAATTTAAAACAGCCTGTGTTATATGAATTTGGTTTGAAAAGTGGCTGGGACCGCGAAATACCGTATTACCAATAGATTTGTAAAAATATCTAAACCTTTGTTTCTTGATTATAATACTCTGTTAAATTTAGCAATAAAATTTAACATTGAGTTCTCTTTGGAGCCTGTTTATATTGGAATTTATCTTACCAAATTTCAAGGATTCTACTTATATATATATATTATAGTTTAGAACATCTACAAATTATAATTTACTACAAAAGTGTACATTTTGTTTTGACATCAAAAGAACAATGTCTTCAATTGTAGTCAATAATGATGGTAAGGGTTGACTACCTGATGAGACATTGCTTTTTCAATGTCAAAACAAAATGTACACTTTTGTAGTAAATTATAATTTGTACATGTTTTAAACTATAATATTTATATATATATATATATATATATATATATATATATATATAATTTGTGTATTTGGGCAGCAAATTTTCTTTTTAACATGTCATTAAATAAATTGCAAACACTATGTCTGCTTATTTTTAATAAAATCCATTCATACTCACAGATAATCTTTCGCATATTACAATTAAAAGATGTCAGAAATGAGCCGTAGCATTGACAGATGTTATTAGCATTCATTTTTCAAGGTACCCAAGTACTTTCAATCTTTTTCCGAAATCATCATCAGTTATGGTAAAAAAAATTGTAAAATTTAATTTGTAATAAGCAAAAAATTATTCATGTGTATGAACAGATTTTATTAAAAATAAGCAAAATCGTAGAAGTTATAAAAAAAAAAATGAAAAACTTTAGGCTCAGATTATGGACGTATATTTTAAAGGAGACCACTTGTGTTTATAATATTTATTTACTGTAAGGGAAACAAAAGACTTGATCAATGACGGTTGTTGGGGAATGAGTTTGACCCTCACTGGGTGACTCATACTTTATAGGGCACCTCGACGTGGTGAAACTCACTGGGTGCCCTATACTTTCGGCCTTGTGCCACATTTAAGCTGTACTTAGAAACTCACCTCTCAACTCGGGCATGATTTGGCACAGAGTAATTAACAAGGATGTGCGTTGTGGTGCATTGGATATCAGCTCGGAACGAGAAATTGGGGAGCAGAGTTCGAATTCCAGTTGAATCCATTGCATTCACTTACGCGCAAATACCCTTGGGAAAGGTATTAATCCGTCTATTCCTTCCAGTTATGGGTTAAATAGCAGGACAGATTGGGTTCTATAGCCTTGGTCGGCAACCAGTCTACTGCAGAAAGCAATGGCAACCTACTGCAGGATAATAGTCTGCCCAGTCAGTCATGTCTCTTTCGAGACATGATCGCCCAAGCGTGTATCACTTATGGCACTTAACTGAAAACTGAATTAACATGGGAAGCGACATCCACATACGCAGTGCCGTGCTTAGCAACATTCCCCTCTCTTCGCAGAATGCGCCCTGCGGCCCCTCTACTGACAGAATACAACTTGCACCCCCCCCCACGCTGAACGTACTGAACCCACAATAAATGGTACTTTAAACAAAATAACATACTCTTGGAATGCAGATAATCCATGATCACGAAAAAAGGGAAGAAATCGCGGAATTAACTTAAGAGAGAAGAGAAATATCTGTTTCACATACAACTTGTATGTATGTTGAAAGAAACAGTGTAACCCGGATATAAGAGAGTTGTTGGGGCCGGGGAACAGTTATCTTATATCCGGGTTTCTCTATTTTATATACATTACCACAGACTCTAATTTGGGACCAGAGAAAAATCTCTCTTATATCAGGGTGGTACTTTTCTCTCAAGTTCATTTTTCTAAAATTACAAATGATTTGCAGCCTCTTCAGGGCCCGGAAGTCTTCTATCAAAGATTATATATATATATATATATATATATACCCAAATCCCGAAATGAATCTCCACTCTGATTAGCCAAAAGAGGCACACATGTAAATTTTTATATCTTCCCACATACATACACAGCAAACCAAATTTTTTGTCATTTAAATGTAAAATCATCTGCACAACCAACAGCAACATTGCCTGATGATGAGAATCTTTCTCGAAACATAGAAATTTCCGTGTCGCAATGTACAATTAATTCATAACTGTATAATTATATAATCTCAATCTTTGATAAATATATATAATCTTTGATATATCAAATGCAAAGATTAGAGAAAGAGAGAGAGCGAAATGGGTTGAATTTTCCTGTTAATCCTAATAATTATTTTGTAAATTTTTTTTCATTAGAATAGATCTGCGGAGCGAAGGAGCCCTGCGGGGTCTGCAGCGTCCCTAACCCCGGCCCTGCACATACGAATGTATAAGGGGTCAGGATCGAATGTGTGTCAGTGGATATTATATTGTTACATTGTTACGTATTACATCCACAACTCGACATTAATTTAATTTAAATTTTGTTTTGAACAATAGCAGAGACAGGTTTTCCTCTGGGGTTTCGATGTCTGAGACGAAGTTAAAAAAAAAATAATAGATCTCAAACGGGATTTTCAAATCAAACAGTCCTTTCGTTTTTGTTTTATTTTTTTCCTATCGCGCCTTCCATAGCTTTTCTGAGTAAACGTCGGCTCTCAAAAAAACTCGTCCTATTTCACTTTCGTCTGACTGCTGACATTTGTTGAAGTGGGTCGCTGGTTTTGGGAAGGACGGTACGAAACAGTCAACCGTTGGGTGAGGAGATTTTGTAACCCGCTTGTTTGTATTTTACTACTATCCCCAGTCCTGTCTTTAAAGAAAAGAATTTTGCAACGGTATTTCCAGCCACTATCCTTCCGTTGCTAATTTCGACCGGCCTTTTTATCAAACCGTTAAAAGAGAAAGGATAAGAAAACGAAATAAAAAAAAAAGAAAGGAAAAACATTTTTTCGTTTTTTTCTTTTTCTCTTTTTCTTTTCCTTTTTTTTTTTTTTTGTCTGAATTTTAAGGCCGTTTATTCCTCATTAAGTTCACTTCGCCTTTTATAAGTAATGGGGCATAATGAGGCTGCGGGTTCTTTTGCTTTCAGCCAGTCATTGACGAAGCGGCAATATTTAAATTTCAGTCCATTGTGCATCATTATTAGCAAACTGAAAAACCATTATCGCCTACAGCCAGAAAATTGTGTATGTATGTATTATAGAGAGAGAAGTGAAAAGTGAGAAAAAAAAAGTAGAGAAAAGAGAGCGAGAGAAAGAGAATAAAATTTTAAAAAAGCCAGGGAAAAAAAGAAAGATGGTAAGAGAGAATAATGAGAGAGAAAAATAGATCTCCAACATTTGGATAATTTTTTATTAAGTTGGTTCTTAGCTTTCGGCTCACATCTTCAGAGAGGTTACAAGGACGTTAACATAAAAAACATCCACCATCAGCGACGATTTTATCTTGTGTTGACAAGTTACCAAATAGCAAACGGAGTTCGTAACTTTGTAATGCATTTCTATGACGTCACACATGTGAGCCGAAAGCTTAGAACCAAATTAATAAAAAATTATCCAAATGTTGGAGAATTTTTGTTTTTATTTTCACCTGAAATTAAAGCCAAAATACGATATTTAGAACGGCTCATGATTAAACATAATAGACATTCATTGTCTCTTATTTTAACAGTACATGTTTACAAATTATCTGTTGCCTCAACACACTAAATAATGTGTATTTAGCAGCAAATTTTCTTTGAGACATGTCAGCTTAAAATAAATAAATTGTAAAAAAAAGATTTTATGTCTGCTTATTTTTAATAAAATCCGTTTATACTCACGGATAATCTTTCATGTATTATAATTGAAAGATGTCATAAATGAGCTATAACATTGACAGATGTTATTATCATTCATTTCTCAAGGTACCCAAGTACTTTCAATCTCTTTCCGAGATCAACTTCAGAGTGTGAGTTATGGTAACAAATATAATTTACAGTAATTTTTAGCAACACAGTTTTGTGGTTATTTTTGTTTAAATTGCATTATTTAATAAATTAGCATGACATGTCTAAAAAAAAAATTTACGGCCTAAATACACAAATTTTATTTATTTATATATATATATATATATATATATATATATATATAAATAAATGTGTATTTAGGCCGTAAATTTTTTTTTAGACATGTCATGCTATATATATATATATATATATATATATATAATGTGTGTGTTGATTATTTAATTTTTGGTCATAATAAAATTAGACCAATACACAGTTTTATTAAAAAAGTGTTCAATATTGTAGAACTTTTGAATAGTTTTAATTTGTAAATGAGTTATTACGCGACCTAGGTTTCTACCATGTGGTGTCTTTAGGCGATTTACATTACAATAACTGATTTTTACCGTTTTTATGTTTTGATTTTGTTTTTAAGAATACTCACGTAACAGGGATTTTTTGAACGTGCAATTTTAAAAATTAGAAGTTATAAGTGTTCATCCATAGTTGTATAAATCTAATGATTCATACAACTGTGGATGAACATGGTAGTTTATGGTATGGTTACACTTCATCATAATTTCTGTTCTTTCATTTAGTAATTCATTTTTGTTTGGGAATAACATAATAGCAAACTTTTCTTGCTGGCAAAGTTAACTATTTTTTTTTATTTTTTTTATTTTTTTTAATCATATCACCCCAAGCAAGGTGGCGATGCCACTGATGCGCATGGGGCTACTTAAGAGTAAAATGATTGGAAAAGAGAAAGCCGGGAACCACATCCTAAACAGGAAACAAGGGATGAGCCTCTTCACCTGTTCAAAAGACGTGGGTGGAGTGTGAACCGGGCGATAGTTCAGTCTATCTACTCCAATTGAGAACAAAAAATGAGAAAAGAAAAAAAAGTGAAAGAAGATTGGGAAGAAGAAAAAAAAAAAGAAAAAGAAAAAGCCGGGAACCACATCCTAAACAGGAAACAAGGGATGAGCCTCTTCACGTGTTTAAAAAGACGTGGGTGGAGTGTGAACTGGGCGATAGTTAAGTCTATCTACTCCTATTAATATTAGTATTCAACAAATGTTTTGACCAATCCATGTCTTCATTGCTGTTCTTGTCAGACTGCCAAATGAGTTCTTGTTAATATTCAATGTTTGAAGAAACTAACTTCATGTTTTCAATCACATTTTGGTGAAATGAAAAAATAGATTCTCTTACCGTTAAATTACTCCCAGGAGTAGCACTTAAAGCTAACACGCGAAAATCTCGAGTAATTTTTACAAGTTAAAATGAATTTCTGTAAAGAGAACAGAAAGTATGACTAAGTGTAACCATACCATAAAATTTTTTATGGTTGTAGAAACCTAAAAAAGTATTTTATTAAAATACCTATTTAGGTTCATACAACCATGGATGAAAATGTTATAATTTTTTCTCATTTTAAAAATTGCGCGTTCAAAGATTCCCTGTTATGTGAGCGGTCTTAAAAGATGATAAAATCAGTTATTTCAAGTCCTCTGAAGACACCACATGGTAGAAACCTAGGTTGTGTAACAGCTTGTTTACAAATGAAATATGTATAATATTGTGTATATGTATGTGTGCATGTATATATGCACACACACACACATATATATAATTGTGTGTATATATAATAGTGTGTACATTTATACACTATGGTTTACTCTCGCATCGATCAAAAACCTGCAAGCCTTGTTGCGGAGCTTGAAAAGGACCTTCAATCCGTAGCAGACTGGGATAAGAAATGGCTCGTGAATTTTAATGCTTCCAAAATGAAGCTGCTATCTATTAACCATCACAGACAATCACTCCTACCCCCCATTAGAATGGATCAGGCTAGTCTTCCAGAAAGCAAAACACTGCGCCTCCTCAGCTTAACTCTCACAACAGACCTCAAGTGGTATGACTATATAGAATCCATAGCTAAATCCACTGCAAAGAAAGTTTGTTCTCTGTGTAGGGCCAGGAAGTTTTTTTTCTGCCTGAAACAATCCTGCACATACATAAATCTACCATCCATCTGTGCATTGAATACTGCTGCCATATCCGGTCAGGAGCTCCTGCAATGCACCTAGGTGTCCTTTTCAAAATCCAACGGAGAATCTGTAATGTGATAGATCCTGACTTGGCAGCTCAGATACAGTCACTTTCTCACCGGTGCAATGTGGCTTCCCTGTGTCTCTTCTACAAATACTTTCATGGCTTCTTCTTCATAAATTTACTCGAGCCGCAAGATTTGCAACTAGGTCCCACCCTTTTACTGTGAAACCAATAAATTGTAAATGCAAATTCTACTCCATCAGCTTCTTTTCTTGCACTTCCCACCTGTGGAATTCCCTTCCATTTACTTGCTTCCCCGACAGCTACAATCTCCAAGAATTTAAATGTTAAGTCAATAGTCATCTCCTATCTCACTTAACCTGCATCCTCTCTCTCATGCTCCTTTCTCCGTCCACTCCACTCTCATCAGTATTCTCATCCTTCTCTTACCCACTTCCTGACACCCCCTATAACCTGTCACTCTTTCTAATAACTTGTTTCCTATGTAACTCCCTGCGAAACAGTGGCAATAAAATGCCTTGCTTGGGGCAATATGATTATAAAAAAACAAACAAAACAACGTGTATATATATATATATATATATATAACATAGCGATGATCCACGTATACTGTCTTAATATGTATAGGAAAAACTACTAAAATGTTGTAAGTTTAAAAATGTATTTTTTTGACAGTATTTATTTATTTCTATTATTATATTTGATATTTCAGACCGTCCTCGGCCTTTCATCATTCATTTGTTTCTGATTTTCAACATTTTAGTAGATTTTCCTATATATATATATACTGTGCGTATTTAGGCAGCAATTTTTCATTAGTGCATGTTTCATTAAATAATACAGGCAAGTTTTTTCTATTTATTTTATGTCAATTTTTTTCATATTCTCTGATAAGCTTAAAATGATAAACTATGAAATCTCCACAAATATCCTTAAATGCCTATAATTAATAACAGAAGCCATTGGCTTATTCCAATGGCTTCCCATACTTAATATTTCTTGTTTTCACTCTCACTTGGTCATGTGTGACGCCATGAGCTGTGATGCAACATTTGCTTCCAGTGTCTTAAATGCATGAGTTTGTTGTTGCTTGGAAATCTTCCATGTAAACAAAAGCAGTTTGTCATTATAGTTTGTCCGTGTTTAAATATATAATGTAATTTGACATTTTTGAAAATGGCTTATGTAAGTTGAAAGTTTAGATTGGATTATTAAAAATTATGTATCAATATTGTAATTTTCTTTCTTCATTTAATGCCATTAAGATTATCAGAGAATATGAAAAAAATTACATAAAATAAACAAAACTTGTCTATATTATTTAATGAAACATGCATTAATATATATTTGTAAAATATACTCAGTTATGATCTGAGATTAAGGATAGGATTGTTAAATAAAAAGAAGACAAGAGGAAAACTGTATTTAACTCCCCTATGCGTTTTGTCTTGTGATGGACTTTCTTCTTCTATGTGCCTTGTCCCTTCAGGACGTAGGCAATCATGGCCTTCCACATTTCCCTATCCCTGGTGGCTCTGAGCACACCTTCTCCTGTTACACCATGCAATCCTTGTTCCATCATCCATCTGATTAGGTCCTTCAGATATGTTATCCATTGGTTATCCCTGTCTCTTTTTCCCTGTATCTGGCCTGGTTAGTATCAGATTCTCCAAGCCCTGTTTCCTCATTGCATGTCCCAGGAACTTCAGCTGTCTCTTCCTGATGCTCAGTATTAATTTCCTTTTTGTTTCCATCATTTCCAAGACCTCATCATTGCTCACATGCTCGATCCATGATATACGCAGCATCCTTCTGTAGAACCACATTTCAGTTACTTCAAGTTTTTCCTTCATGTCCATCATTCACTGCCATATTGAAGGACAAACAGCACGTAGCAATCCAGTACTCTCTTCCTAGTTTCTAGTGAAATTATTCTGTTTCTTAATATCTTACTCAACTTCTGGAATGCTTCTTTCGCCATGCCAATTCGCCTTCGGATCTCTGTGTCACACTTTCCGTCTTCTGTTATAACGCTTCCCAGGTATTTAAATTTTTGTACCTGCTTGATAGACTTTATCAAGGCAAAAAGACGAAATGAGCTTTATTCCAAATTATGTATCTATAAATAGTGTTGGCAACTATAAAAAACACTCACAAATCATTGAAAAAGATTAACAGAATATTTTAGTTTTAGAACTCCTTCATGTGTAGTGCAATGTCACAAGATGTTAAAACGAAGGGAATACAACCGTTTTCCTTATTCTTTTTATTATGTATGTTAGTCTGTTTCAGTATCATTTCCATAAGCAAAGGTGAGATTGGGAAAAAACCAGGGCGCAAAGAGACATCACTAATAATCTAACAAATGCATTAATGATTCACAGAAATAAATTCAACCACAATTTCGATTTAAAAAATGCCACACTAATAAAAAGAGTGAGCAATTTGTTCAGAAGAAAAGTTCTAGAGAGCGCCACTATCCAGTACTACCAAAATATCAATTTGCGCCCCTGTTTTCGAAAAAAAACAAATAAAATAAAACTACGAAATAGATAAAAACAGACATGTTGATAGGGAAAATAGACTTAATAGTCATGTTTTCATCTCTAAAAGAAGACGTTAATTAGAAATAATGCCCTCAATTTTTTTCTAACATTTAATTTTCGTGCTTCAAAAAAGTTTTGCAGGGGAAAAAAATCAGCAGAAAATCCCCTTTTTTTAACCCTTTTATTTTGTTTTGAAATTAACCTCTTTTGTATTCCAACAGCTTGAGAATGGAAAAGAGATTAAAACTCCGTTACTCTGAATGAAAAGTTATTGTTTAATTTAGTGAAGTAACATACTTATACGCAAATTCATTCCTAAGTTGTGTATACGATAGTGGTGAAAATGAAGACGCTGCTTGAGTTTGCCCCCAACTCTTTCTCAGAAAAATCTGTGCCTCCCCACCGAAAAAAAAAAGAAAAAAAAAAAACTTTCATAGTTCCACAATCTCCACTGCTCATGGCATTTCTGCTGCTTTTGGTTTTTTGCCCTTCTATGTTGGATATTGTCCAATGTTCACTATCATATATATATATATACGAGTGAATACAGAACGAAGAAAAAATTTTACAACATCCAAAACATTAATTTAAAACAGTGCTCGATATATAATATATAGAGTTGTGAATATTTATTATAAATTATATTTTAGAACATGTACAGAATTTTTTTTTATATATCCACTACAAATAGTACATTTGTTTCGACATTGGAACTACAATGTCTCATCAGTGACACTGTAGTTCCACTAACCCCCACCAACATCCCACACAAAACTGACCAAATATAAGCAAAGGGGCTTTCCATTCCTGTCCACACCGCCTGATGAGACATTGTAGTTCCAATGTCGAAACAAATGTACTATTTGTAGTGGATATATAAAATAAATTCTGTACATGTTCTAAAATATAATTTATAATAAATATTCACAACTCTATATATTATATATCGAGCACTGTTTTAAATTAATGTTTTGGATGTTGTAAAATTTTTTCTTCGTTCTTAGTGCACCGGATTGTAACGGAATTAGATTCTGTTTGTTAGTGGTTTTTCTAAAGGTTTATCTTAGTATAAATTTAGAACCTAAATACTTACAGAGTCTATTTAGTTATTATTTTGAGTATATATATATATATACTAGCATCATAGCCTGGCATTATATATATATATATATATATATATATATATATATATATATATATATATATTTTTTTTTTTTTTTTAATCATATCAGCCCGAGCAAGGCGGTAATGCCACTGATGTGCAGGGGGCTACATAGGAGTGAAAAGATTGGAAAAGAGAAAACCGGAAACTGCATCCTAAACAGGAAACAAGGGATGAGCCTCTTCACCTGTTCAATATATATATATATACACACACACTACTGGCTATAATTATTAGACAACCCCAGTTTAAAAAAAAAAATGATGTATTTCATACTATTTTTAGTATTTATTGCCAAGTGGATAATTCTAAATGAAAATAGAATGGTTCTTTCGTTATTATTACTTTGCAAAAATTTCACAAGGCAGCGAAGCAAAGATGAACTCGTCCCAATCACCCTAAATTTTCTTCATTCTTTCACTGATGAAACTGTAATATAGGTAATTATTAAATATTTATAAATTCATTTGAAGCACATATTATTGTGCAATGTTATTGTGCAGTATCAACAAAAGAACCATTCTATTTTCATTTACAATTATTCACTTGGCAATAAAAACTAAAAAAATAGTATGAAATACATCAGTTTTTAAAACACTGAGGTGGCCTAATAATTATGGCCGGTAGTATATATACACACACACACACACACACACACACACACATATATATATATATATATATATATATATATATACACACACACACACAAATTCATGAAATTGATATTAACTGATATATTTATTTAAATTTATTTGTTTGAACATTATTTTGGGTGGATAGTCTGTTTTTTGTAATTAAACTGTACATTTTAATTATCTACCAGCCTAGATGTTTGAGAAATCTAGTTTGAAGTATGGGATTCAAACCTGCATGCGCCCATATATCAGGGAATGCTGTCACTTGATCTGGCATGTTTTACCACTTGATCACAGGCAATATTTTCCATCTATATTAAAAAAACTAATCTAGGTCAACATATTTAAGTAGATATTTATTTTGATGTGAGGAAAAAAATTTAAATAGAGCACACCACAATTCCTCTTCCCAAAGAATCATTTTGAGCAAATTAAAGCACATAAAACAAATATTAATCAACAATATATATATATATATATATATATATATTTTCCATTTGTAAACAAGTTATTACACAATCTAGGTTTCTACCATGAGTGGTGTCTTCAGGTGATTTAGCAATAACTGATTTTACTGTTTACCATTTTCTTTAAGAACGTTCATGTAATAGGTTTTTTTTTTTTTTTTTTTTTTTTTTTTAACGCTCACGTGGCAGGGAATTTTTGAATGTGAAATTTTGAAAATTACAAGGAATTATAGCGTTTTCATCCATGGCTGTATGAACCTAAGAGGTATTTTTTAGTATGGTTACACTTAGTCATAATTTCTGTTCTTTCATTCAATAGTTCAGTTTTGTTTGGGAATAGCATAATCTCTAACTTTTCTTCTTGGCACACTCTGCATATTTTGCCACCGTTGTAAGGCTTGGCTGTTTTCACTATACTCCATGTTATGTCTGAGTCTTTTCCATATTTTGATTTTAATTTCCACGTGTGGCTTGCCAATTTTGTATAGTTTTTCAAGTTTTCTATTTGGAATCTAGACTTCTGATTGAACCATCTGGTCTTAAAGGTGTCTTCGGTTGAACACAAATATATCTTATTTTGTCCATTTAAGTCATGTATCTTTGCCTTGTAAATGACTTCTTTTGTGTTGCTAAGTCCTTGAAGTGGACATTTATTTTTGTCCTTGCAGTTGCATTCTTTATTAGTGGTCTTGTTTTGTACAATGCTATCTAAATTTCTGGCATTTTGTTTTTTTATGAAACTATCTAAATTACTTGTGCAACTATAACTTAGCTTGATTGTGTTTCTAGTGAAAATTTTGTTTAGTTCTGATTCTTTTGGAAAGTGTCTATCTATCAGTTTAAAAAATATTTGTCCTATTTTGGTCTTTACCTCTAAATTAAATGGTGCGTTGAACCAGATAATGTTTCATTTTCTATTATCATTTTTTGTTTGCCTGTTTAGTTGAGAATTATATTGTAAAATGTTTTTATGGCCAGATTTTTTTAGTGCATCTTCTTAGTGCTAAAAGGTATGATGGAATGTTTACATCAATTTTTATAAATTTTTGTCAATTCTTGTCAACCATACTTGGTCAGATATGTAAAAATGATTAATGACAATGTCATTGCCGACTTTAAAGGTCAGTGAGTCAGACCTATTGATTATGAAATACTTTTATTCTAAATTTCATGCAGTAAACAATATTTGTTTCAAATCAGATTAATTTAACTTTAAATTTGCTAATTTTCCAAAAATAACATCACAGATTTGTTTTATTTTTGCAAGATTTTTTTAAATCTGAGAATTAAATTTGTTTATAAAAAAATTAAAAATCTTAAAATTTTAGATTCCAGTCAATATAATTTCCGTTTGAAATTCACCAGATTAATTTGCTTACTAGAAATAGTGAATTTAATCATTTAGCTTTTAATTAAAACTATAAAAAAAAGTTTCAACTTTTTTATTTTTAAAAATTCAATTTACAACTTACGTATAGAAAATGAGTAGAGGTAGCTAGATTTGTTTAAGCAAAAAAAAAAAAATACCTCATCTCCCCCCTATTGATTCACCAGGGGTGGGGTGGGGGGGAAAGACAGCTGCAAAGCTGTTATTTGTCCTAAATAGCTGCTGTGGTAAAATAGGAATGTACACAGTTGCAGGTAGAAATAAAATCTGTCTATCTGTCAGTCTGTCAGCTGTGACGTCATAGACCCGCATTACAAATTTACAAGCTGCATTTTCTATTTGGTGACTGTTGTCGTTGCTTAGTAAAGATTTGTCAACACAAGATTAAATCATCTTTGATGGTGGATGTTTTATGTTGACATCTTTGTAGCCTCTTTGAAGATGTCTCATGTGAGCCGAAAGCTTAGAACCAACATAATAAAAAATTATCCAAATGCTAGAGAATTTTTGTCTTTATTTTCACCTGAAATTGAAGACAAAATGCGAAGTTTACAATGGCTCATGATTAAACATAATAGACATTCATTGTCTCATATTTAACAGTATATGTTTAGAAAATCTATCTATCTCTCTATCTATCTATTTCAGCCTCTTCATATCTATCTCTCTATCTATCTATTTCAGCCTCTTCATATCTATCTCTCTATCTATATATCAGCCTCTTCATATCTATCTCTCTATCTACCTATCTCTCTATCTACCTCAGCCTCTTCATATCTCTCTATCTGTCTATCTATCTCAGCCACTTCCTATCTATCTATCTATCTATCTATCTATGTCAGCCTCTTCCTATCTATCTATCTATGTCAGCCTCTTCCTATCTATCTATCTATGTCAGCCTCTTCCTCTATCTATCTATCTATGTCAGCCTCTTCCTATCTATCTATCTATGTCAGCCTCTTTCCTATCTATCTATCTATGTCAGCCTCTTCCTATCTCTCTATCTATCTATGTCAGCCTCTTCCTATCTTCTATCTATCTATCTATGTCAGCCTCTTCCTATCTCTCTATCTATCTATCTATGTGTCAGCCTCTTCCTATCTCTTATCTATCTATGTCAGCCTCTTCCTATCTCTATCTATCTATATGTCAGCCTCTTCCTATCTCTCTATCTATCTATCTATGTCAGCCTCTTTCCTATCTCTCTATCTATCTATCTATGTCAGCTCTCTTTCCTATCTCTCTATCTATCTATCTATGTCAGCCTCTTCCTATCTCTCTATCTATCTATCTATGTCAGCCTCTTCCTATCTCTCTATCTATCTATCTATGTCAGCCTCTTCCTATCTCTCTATCTATCTATCTATGTCAGCCTCTTCCTATCTCTCTATCTATCTATCTATGTCAGCTCCTTCCTATCTCTCTTATCTATCTATCTATGTCAGCCTCTTCCTATCTCTATCTATCTACCTATGTCAGCCTCTTCCTATCTATCTATCTATCTATGTCAGCTCTCTTCCTATCTATCTATCTATCTATGTCAGCCTCTTCCTATCTATCTATCTATCTATCTATGTCAGCCTCTTCCTATCTATCTATCTATCTATCTATGTCAGCCTCTTCCTATCTATCTATCTATCTATCTATGTCAGCCTCTTCCTATCTATCTATCTATCTATCTATCTATGTCAGCCTCTTCCTATCTATCTATCTATCTATGTCAGCCTCTTCCTATCTATCTATCTATCTATCTATGTCAGCCTCTTCCTATCTATCTATCTATCTATCTATCTCGGCGTCTTCATGTCTCTCTTTCTATCTATCTATCTCTCTATCTATCCCAGTATCTATCTTACCATCTTTCTTTTTTTTTATTTGGCTTTTTTTATTTTATTCTCTCTCTCTCTCTCTCTACTTTTTCTCTCTTTTTTTACTTTTCACTTCTCTCTCTCTCTCTACTTTTTCTCTCTTTTTTTTACTTTTCACTTCTCTCTCTCTCTCTCTCTCTACTTTTTCTCTCTTTTTTTTCTTTTTTTCACTTTTCTCTCTCTCTCTCTCTCTCTCTTTTTCTCTCTTTTTTTTACTTTTCACTCTCTCTCTCTCTCTCTCTCTTTTTCTCTCTTTTTTTCTTTTCTCTTCTCTCTCTCTCTCTCTCTCTCTCTCTCTCTCTCTCTCTCTCTCTCTCTCTTTTCTTCTTGTTTTTTTTCTCTTTCCTTTGTATTTCTCTCTCTTTTTCTCATTTTCTTCTGACTGTTTACATCTTTCTCTTTTTTCTTTATTTTGGATAACTTTTTTTTTTTCTTTTTGATTCTTTTTCTGTCCACTCATTTCATTCTGATTAAAGTTCTCAGTCCTTTTTTTTAAATATTTGTCACTCTCCCCGTTTGTCTCTTTCTCTCGCAAATTTCTGCATCTTTTTTTATATTTACTCGTGTTTATCTCTCCATTCTTTGATTTTTTTAAAAAAATTTTTTATTAATTTTTCTTTCTTTCTTTCTGGCTGTTAACAGTCAAAATTATAACACCTGTTTGATATCATTATCAACATAGTTTAACACCTGGATGGGATTTTCTCTGTGCTCTGTGATTGAAATATCATGAATATTGGAGCGAGTTTTACAGCTGAATGCCCTTACTCACGCTAATCAGCTTTGAAGACTGAAAATTCTGTTTTTATCAAGACCATCTCTACTTACGAAGGTTAGAGAGCTCTGCCTACTCTATTCTACACAGAGTAGGTGTGGAGGTTTTTATTTTAGAGATTTCTTTCTCTTAGACAAGTTGTTATCCAAAGCTAAAGACTCTTACCCAGCCTAACTTTTTCTTTGTCTTTTAAATGACCCCAATTTGGAGGTTAACTATTTGTCCCTAACTGGGACCCTAACAGGTGCTACCACCCGGGGTCAGGGTGGCCTCTGGGAACAATACAGCTCTTAAGAGGTGGTTCCACACTCCCATAAACCTCCCAATCAGAGGCTGCGCTGCCGGATTTAGTTTAAAGTCATACCCAGGATTAATAATTCAAAAGATATATAAGAAGCCTCAATGTTAAAAACAAGAAAATAATTTAATATTTTTTTTATTTTTAAGCAATCGTTAAGACTTCAGCAAACTGAAGTAATAGACATTTTTATAAAATACATATGCTTATCCATTTATTTAAATATGATATTTGTTTCCTTTCTTGAGATTGTGTGAAGTGGTTATAAAATAGGGGTTCAGTTTAGAATAAAAGTATAATGCCAAACTGGACCCATATTTTGTCTCAATTTTGTAGCCATTGATGTTCAATTTAATATGTAGCTGTGTCGACAAAGCAGGTGCCGTTAACCCTGCAAGGAGTTAAAGTAATACGATCGAATCAAGAACAATGATGACAAGGATTTATAAATATAAGCTAAATTTTATTTACAAATCTGGCAAACATATGTACAGAATGATTGTTAAGTCGAGCAGTGCCAATTGAAAGTATCGCCTGGTTTCAGGGCGGTAAACCAGTGGCTGGCAGGGCGGTACAGAGGTGGCCTGTTCATCTTCAGGATGATGGTTACTAGAGGTTCTGCTTAGTAGTTCTTCGAAGGACTGTTGCTGATGGCTGCTGCTTCTGCTGGTGGCTGCAGAAGTTGGTTAGTCTTTAGAAGGACTGTTGCATATGTAAACGATTAGTCCTTAGGACTGTTGCATACGTAACTAGCTAGTCTTAAAAAAGACTGTTGTATATGTAATCGGCTAGCCCTTAAAAGGACTGTTGCTCCTGCGGGTGGCTGCTGCTGCTGGAGTCAGTTAGTCCTTAGAAGGACTGTTGCATATGTAGCCAAGTAGCCCTCAAAAGGGCTGTTGCATACATAGCCGAAGAGTTTTTAAAAGGACTGGTGCATATGTAATCAGTTAGCCCTTAAAAGGGTTGTAGCATATGTAATCAGAAAGTCCTAAAAAGGAACGTTGCTGCTGGATTCGGCAAACTAGGCTGAGAGTGGCTGGTTTCACTGGAGCTGCTGCAGGTGGTGGCTGCTGCTGCTGGTGACGGCTGTTGCTATGGTCAGTGACAAGTGTCGGCCAGGCGCAGGTGGTACCTCAGAGCCCAGATGATTTGGTGGAAAAAATCGGCCATGTTTCTGTCAGCTACGATCAGCAACGTTGCCCAGTTAATAATATCTTTTGTTTGCCAATTAAAATTTACCTTTCACGTTTAAATATACACATGGGTTTTATTTGAACAACATGTGTATATAGATTAGTTTCAGGTCATTGTTTTTAGGTACAAGTGCTTGTGTGTGTTTATATTTTGTTTTGTTGTTGTTTTTCTGTTTTGACTTTTGGAAATGCTGAGTCACTGGAAATTAATGGCTTCGCTCTGCTTTCCATGGTGACGCTTTTAGACATTTGAGTGGCCTGCAGTTACTTCCGGCCAGGTGTGATAAAGATATCGAAAATTGATTAGAGGTACCTAAAAAAAATTTCACTCTGATAGCAAGAACCCTCCCGCTAGTAACTTCTTGCTTTTTTCCCTCCCCTTGTAATTTCCTGTCCAATGCCATCCCCTCTCCGCCCTATATTAGTCTTTTTCTCGTCTCTTCTTATATCGAAGCTGATTAGAAATATTTTACATCAAGAGAAAAAAAACAAACATTTTTAATCAGAAAATGTTTTGGACTCAATTGAAAGAAAAAAAAAATTTAGCAAGGAAAAAAACTCTTAACAAATTACAGAGTTGCTTCCATTGATTAGGGTTTTTTTTATTTTTTTTATTTGTTATTGATGGGTTCAATAGAAACTGATCTAGCGAATGCCAACCAGAAAGAAGGAGAAAAAAGAAGACGCTTTTAAATAATTTTGCACCGTATTTGAATTATTAAAACATAAAAAGTGGGTTTGGTAACAATAGTTTAAATGTGACCACATTGGAGAAAGAATTTTTTATTATTATTAATCTAATATATAAAATTTTTTCATGATCTTAGGAAACCAGTTTTAAATCATATCGCCTAATAATAATAATCATCATCTAAGTTTTTTTTTTATTACTGTTTTTCTTTTCTTTTCAAGGAAATTTAAGAAAAAAATAAATTGGTTAGACTTTATCCGTTCCTCTCTTTAAAACAAAACTTTTGGGGAGGGAGGGTTAACAACTGTGAAAAGTTTCCATAAATGTTGCAGTCGTCGCTGTTTAAAATGAAAAGTGATTTTCAGATCTGAATGTCATTCTCAAAAATATTTAAGCAATTTTGAAAATTATTAGAAAAAAAAATTAATTATTGTCAAAATCCAAAAAACATTTGTAGAAAGTGTTTAATCCTTTCGTTCAACTTGGAATTATTAAAGCCATTGATACAGTTGCTTGTACTTCTGAATTGTTTGATACTGGAATCATTAAAAATTTTAGTCTTTCATTCTGGAATCATTACAACTTTTAGAAGCAGTTTAGGAAATTACCGAAGTTTGAAGGTGAGCAGTGTATCCGTGAAACTTGAAGTTAAAAAGATAAATCATTTGCACTTCTCTCTCTCTCTCTCTCTCACACGCACAAATATATATATGTATATATATATATATAATCCGCCATTTTATGCATGACTTCGAAGTTTCATGCATTTTTCAGCCGTGCATAAAATGTAGAATAATATGTACATTTACTAATAAATACTTTTGCTCTGTTATACAGCATTGAGTAACGTTCTATTCACACTTGATTAATATTTATATATTGACGTGTATATACATGTGTACACAAATGTATATACTTAATTACCTCCTTACCTATATATATATATATATATATATATGAGGTAATTTAAGTGAAACTTCTCCAAAAATCTTTCACATCTGCATAGCTTTTGTATCCAAAGAAAATCTTTAAAGAAAATAATGGATTTTTATTAATCCTGTCAGTGAGCATCCATTTTTCTTTAATAAGATATCTTGAATATTCAGTGTGGTAGACAAAAATATATTGTTTAATAATTAAATGGGGCGTCTACTCAAATACAAATATCCACTAATAATGTTTAAAGTAATAAAAAAATCACTTGACTGTTGAGACAAGCTGAAATGTTGTAAATATGGCAATAATGATGAGGACAACAACCCAAACAATGTAAATAATATAAATACTACCTCATCTCAGATGTATAGATGAATACAGAAGGCCGGGGAGCGTACAATGGCCAAAACATCGTAAACAGGGCAATAAAGATGAGGACAACAGTCCAAACAGTATAAATAATGTTTCATACATGTTTTCTAGTCTTTTTGCATAAATTTCTATGAGCAGTTTTTGATTGGTTGCATATTTTTTTATTCAGAAAATCACTTCAACAGCGCAGTTGATGAGCCAGGGAAGTCTCAGTAACATCAGTTCCCGACGACAGTCAATGCGCCTTGCTGTCAACACACCCCCTAAGTGCCATCATCGACAAGTCAAAATGCATTCACCTTTTGAATTTGTTACGCCAGAGAAACGCAAGATAAATCGGAAATGGTATGTAAATTGTCACAAAATTCAAAATTGTTTCCTTTTCCTCCAAGAATTTTTATTTCTTTGAAATTGTTTTGTTTTTCTTAACATGCTGTAAAAATAATTGGTTGACACCTTCTGTTGCTCCAAGGTAGGGTTCCATATTTTTGCTCATATTTAGGGGGAATACTTTTCTTAAGAATCAGTTCAATCTACTTTAATACTGTTTTGAGTAATTGACTCGTTTGAAAAACATATCTGAAGAGAGATTTTTGTTTTTCTTAGTGCAAAAGTCAATTAAATTTTCTTCTTGATGGCACCAATCTTTCACAAGTAGAAAATCCTTGTCTAGTGAGCCGGACAATTCGCTCCTCAACAGTTTACTGACAGCAATTCCCAGATAGGACAATTAAACTACACATGACACATGCATTATTTTCACATACATACACTGACATTTAAAATAAGCATCTATTGCTTTTATTACATGTGGTACACACACATATAATGCATATAAACAAGCATAACAATTAATGACAGCAATAGCAGCAAAGGATGACCATTCATTGAAAGGCACGGTTCATGGAGGAACTTGGAAACAAGGTCTCCTTCCATTCTTAAAATGAGATTTAGATATCAAAATATTAGTGTATAATAAATAGGTAATACCCAACACCTTCTTTACCTTCAATCATTTTACTAAATGCATTGTAATAACTTTCAAGACCTCACCATACAAACAAGTGTAAGTTTTTTTCTACATTTAAAAAATGATCATCTATTGCTTTATTACACGTAACCTGTATCTGACAAATGAAACCATACCTCATTCAAACTGGATTTTTTAAAAATTTCAAAATCAATGCATTTTTAAAAAATCTCTGAAGAAGTTTATTAAAGAAAAAAATGCTAGATTAAAGACACTTTTTCCTACCTGTTCTTTACATATTCTATTCATATATATATATATTCTCTTCTGCTCAATTTGCCCCAACAGTGGATATATCGGCGAATCCGGTAATAGCTTTAGATTTCGCTTCAATAATCACAAACTAAATGTACGACAAAAAAATGTATACTCCCCAATTGCAGCCCATTTTAGTCAACCTGATCATACTTTAGAAAATTGCAAATGTTTACTAATAGACTCCAATTTTAGTTCTACATACACACGCAGAAAGAAAGAAAAATACTGGATTTTAAAATTAAATACACACAAGCTAGGGTTAAATAGTGACTTAGGTGTGTTGAATCTTTACAAATATTTCAATAGCTAAAAATTTTTTTTTCAGATATTCCAAGAAATTTTTATCTAAAACAGACTTTCTCTACGGACATGCCGCATGTTGTGAACAAACACACCACATGATGTAAACAAAAAAATATTCGGACGCTATCGTGAAATACGTTTCTAATTCAAATTTAAAAATCACTTGTTTCTGATGAAGGACCGAGGGCAGTCTGAAATATAAAATATAATAAAAATAAACAAATACTGTCCAAAAAAAGTACATTTTTAAATTCAAAACTTAATATTCTTTCCTATATATATATATATATATTTAAAATTTGTGTATTTAGGCAGCGAATTTTCGTTTAAACATGTCAGATTAAATAAATTGCAAACGTTATGTTTGCTTATTTTTAATAAAATTCATTCATACTCACAGATTTTATTAAAAAATATGTATGAAGGGATTTTATTAAAAATAAGCAAACATAGTGTTTGCAATTTATTTAATCTAACATATATATTGTTTAGGGGGTGCATTCATATATAAATAATATTAATAATGTCTAAAAAGTTGTAGTAACAGATTCATTTGAGTCCTACTTGTTATTACAAAAAAGTTTTAATTCAGGAGGTAGTCGTAAAAATAAGGAAATTAGATATAGAAAGTTTGGAAGATGCTAGAATGTCCGAGAAAATACGAGTAAAATCTAGAAAATTCTAAAGGCTTCTAGAATATGTAAATTAGGTGTTAGCCCCTATAAAAATAGGTTTTGGGAAGAGAGTGGTCAGTTGTTAATAGAATTTACTGACATTATCAATTTGTGGATTTGTGCATCCATCCGAAAGCATCTCTAAGAAAAGTTGCCAACTAACTAAAACCTGAAAGAGAACCTCATGAAACTACATGGGTAAATAGATATTTTTGACTCTTTCATTGACCAAACTAACAATTATTCTTTATATACACATTTGAGAATTTCCAAAAACTATAGCACTTAAACTACTTCTTTATCTTAACTGGGTAAAGATATTTGACACCTTCCTTCCCCTTAGTAACACTTCGCCTGTCAGTAGTAAACTCTGTTTTTGTTTTGAATGTGTAGGGGATTTGGTAAGTGCTTCCGTATTTTACGGGTATTGCTCTCAAGATTAGTTCCCCCACAAATACAACACAATGTTTTACAATCGCGCAAAAGAAATGGAATAAGTCACAACGAACATTAAACAACAAACAATTTAATATGTATAAAATAAAATTAGCATGTGGAAACAAATAAAATACAAGATGTGAAAAATTTCCTTTTGGAAAATAAAGTTTGGCAAGAAGTTAAATTTGTTTAAAGGTGTGTGTAAGTTTATGTTAACGGAGTCCGTAAATAAGTCGTTCTTACTTACATTAAGTTCATTTCAGGTGGCGACAGCGACAGCGTGTATTGTTGATGAAAGAAAGTTTGTCGGTTTTTTCTTTTCACGGCCCTCTGAGCTAGGTCATGAACTTTGGTGTGGAAGAAATGACTTGGCCGGTTACATGCTGACTTAATGGCTAGCTTGGTGACTGCCTTTTACTTCCTAACTGTGTGTTATTTATATACCATAATAGGGGATCAAAGAATCTTCCTAACATTTAGGTGTGAAGACATTTATTGACCAATCAGATTTGTATTTTACTATTTTGTTTTGGGGCCTAAATATTTTTTGTTAATTGACTTCCATCCTATTTTTCTAGAATGTTCTTATTCTATGTTTTTAGTTGATTGGTTGAGAAATATAAAAATGTAATTTAAATTCTAATGCAGTTTTGATCCAAAATTTCTATAATGTTTTTCTGTAATTTCCTATTGCTTATTTTAATAGAAAAAAAATATGTATCCCATAAATGCAAAAAAATATAAATGTTGTATGTATCATTTTGTGTTTATCATAAATTAAATATTTGTATGTGATTTAACTCTGAGTTTTGGTCTATCATTTTTTTTTTCTTTTGTTACACTTAACACGTAACAAAATATATATATATATATATATATATAATCTCCATGTAAACAAAAACAGTTTGTCCGTGTTTATAATATATAATGTAATTTGACATCTTTGAAAATGCTTTATGTAAGCCAAAAGCTTAGATTGGATTATAAAAAAAATTATGTATCAATATTGTAATTTTCTTTCTTCATTTAATGATAATGCTATTAAGCTTATCAGAGAATATGAAAAAAATTTACATAAAATAAATAGAGAAAACTTGTCCATATTATTTAATGAAACATGCATTACTACATATATATAACTGTAAATTTGTCTTTGAACACGTCTCGAATAACCCACCGAGTATAAACGCAAAGGAGGAAAATATGGAAATATAAAAAAAAGAAATGAACTAAGCACTTGAACATTAGTCAAAGTACTAGCCGAAAGAAAAAACCCAAGACAAGTAACCTAACACGTAAAGTGCTCAATACACTGGTAGAGCAAATAACTAAGAAAGTAGCTGACATAGAGGGTCAATAAACCTACCAAGATTTCACGAAATTGGATCTTCAGGGCAAGTTGGCTTCAGGTTCATTGGCTCTCGATGGTTAGCTACTTTCTTAGATATATATATATAGATAGATAGATAGATTATAGTTTAGAACATGTACAAATTACAATTTACTACAAAAGTACATTTGTTTTGACATTAAAAGAACAATGTCTCATAATGATGGTAATAAACATTTTTTTTTTTTTTTTTTTTTTTAAATTAAAAAATCTCACTCCCCGCAACATTTTTTTTTTTTTTTTTGAAAATTTTTGTTCCAGGTAAAGCGGATAGGAAAGAGAGAGATACATTTATTTTTTTTTTTTAATCATATCACCCCAAGCAAGGTGGTGACGCCACTGATGCACATGGGGCTACTTAAGAGTAGAATGATTGGAAAAGAGAAAGCCGGGAACCACATCCTAAACAGGAAACAAGGGATGAGCCTCTTCACCTGTTCAAAAGACATGGATGGAGTGTGAACCGGAAAGAGCGGGACACAGAAAATAAAAGGAACATTTAAAAGGAAAAAATTGGGTTATAGAAGGAGCGGTCCGATTTTAATCAAATTTGATACACTCATAGACAAAGACATAAGAAACGATATTCAGAAGTTTCAAGGTTGCAGTTCTTACAATAGTGCAGAAAATCGATAATATTTACCGGGTCTGATTAAAATCAGTTTTTCAGCCCTTATATTTTAGTTTTTGCTTCAGGTTTGGCTCTAAGTAGGTATAATTGTAGTTCTTAGTCTCAGCAATGATACCATTTACTCAGAGGACTTATTTACCCTTCAAAATTCAGTTTACAATGAAAAAAACTTATTTGATATCGATATCAGGAAATCAAAATTTGACTGACATCCATTCATTTTTCTTTCAGTCTACGGTTTCGCTTTAACTGGAA
>JBBBDQ010001266.1:1855000-1865000 GCA_037127315.1 Ascarosepion bandense | reverse complement strand
AGGTATGTATATAATAATTGTAATTAATTTTTTTTTTTTTTTTACCTAGTGTTGTCTTTATTTAGTTAAATTTCAAATGACCTAATTTTTTTAAAAATAATTTTATTTTAAATCCTATATCTTTTTATTCCCTTTTATTAATAATTATGCCTTTTTAAGTAAAGGCCTTTTTCTAATACTTCAACGTTTTGGGGAAATTAGGTTTTTGAATTTGTCCAGCGTCTGTAATATTCAAAAAAAAATTTTTTCTTTAGTTTCTTTCTTTTTCCCTCCCTTCCTTCTTTTATCTCTCTTACCACCTTTTTTCCGTGTTGCTTAAACTGACGTTGATTTAACACGGCTGTCTGTTAATTTTTAGTTACATTCTTCCTTTTTTTTGCGAACCCAGACGATGTCAATTTTCTTTCCTTTTTTTTCCTTTTCTTATTTATTTGATTTTATTCTATCTTTTTCTTTTTCGTTTTCTTTTTCTTTTTCTTTCCCTTTATTTTATTTTATTTTATTTTATTATTTATTTTTTAATTTCTTTGCAATCTATTTAAAAAGGAAAAGTAGACTAATTTTTCTCCAGTTTCTGAAAGGTTTTTTCTGTTGCTGAGGTGATGTGTCGTCCCCCCGTGGGGATCTTCATATCGAAATGGCCATTCAACATCCTTGAATTAATCCTTTTTTAATATATATATATATATATATATATATATATATATCTTTGATGCATGTTTCATTAGATAATATAGACAAGTTTTGTCAATTTATTTTATATTGTTGAAAGAGGAAAGAAAATTGCAATATTGATACATGTTTTTATTTAATCCTTTCTGAGCTTACGGCTTACATCAGCCATTATCAAAGATGAAAATAGTGTTGGTTGTAACGGGCAGTTCGCGGACAAACGATAGTAATAGTTGTCTATTTTGTTTGTGTGCAGGATTGGCAAACACATGCATGCATGCTGGAAGCAAAAATTGCACTACAGCTTGTGGCATCTCATATGACCACACGAGTGGGGGGGGGCGAGAAGTATTAAGTATGAAAAGCCATTGGGATAACCAATCGCTTCTGTTATCTATTATAGGCATTTGAGAATGTTTGTGGAAATTTCGTAGTTAATTTTGTCCAGGTTAGGTTTCAATTGTTTTATGTATATGGATTTGAGTATTTTTAGTTTTTGTTTATTCTTTTCATGTTTAAATATGGTTGTGTTTTCGACGAGGATTTCACGGAATTGTGTATGTGGCCTGGTATGTTGTGTGTGTCTATCTCTCTCTCCCATTTCATTTTAAAATTCCTAGTCTCTAACATTAATCTGTAATTAATTTTTTGTAATTTTTTAAAAATAAATTGTAATTTTTATTGTAAAGTGAAACTAATAGTTGATTAGTAATACTGATCTCTATTTTAATCAAATATTAATATTAAAGCCCCAATAAATTGTTTTTAGAGTCTGTTATGTTTCTAAAATTAGAAAGTACTTGTATTTTGTATTTTATTTATTTTTATATATATTCACTATCAATCAGTTGAATGCCATACATGATACACATTTTGGGTGATCATGTCTCGAAAGAGACATGACTGGGCAGAAGATTATCCCACAGTAAGTTGCCATTGCTTTCTGCAGTAGACTCGTTGCCAGCCAAAGCTATAGAACCCAATCTGTCCTGTTATTTGACTCATAGCTAGAGGGGGAAGAGATGTATTATATTATTAAGTATTAATTAATGGGAGATCAGTTTATTACTTCATAACAATATAAATCTGATCCCCTACTTTATCCCTAGTAGAAGTTTTATTTGTTTTTAACTATTATATTCAGCCAGTCAGTTAAGTGCCATCCATGATACACACTTTGGGTGATCATGACTGGGCAGAAGATTATTCCACAGTAGGTTGCCATTGCTTTCTGCAGTAAACTGGTTGCCAGCCAAGGCTATAGAACCCAATCTGTCCTGTTATTTAACCGATAACTGGATGGAAGAGACGAATTAATACTTTTCCCAAGGGTATTTGTGCGTAAGTGAATGCAAGGAATTCAACTGGAATTCAAACTCGGCTTGTCGATTTGTCATTCCGAGTCGATATCCACTGCACTAACCAGAACAAATTAACATCATTAGAGATGACGAGCACTGCAAGTGTTACACCGAAGTTTTCCTTCTCCTAGGTGTCCGCCTTCACAAGGCTAAGTGGGTGGGGTCATCTCCCTTAGTTGTTTACTGAGCCCTCAGACACCAACCTGAGCATTTCTATGCCCTGGCGCAAACAATTTGCCCATAGCTGGGACCTGAACAGGTTCTACCACCCTGGGTCAGGGTGAGCCTGGGAACAACAATAGCACTTAAGAGGTGGTTCCATGCTCCTGTAAATCTCCCAATCAGAGGGTGTGTTGCCAGATGTAGTTTATCATCATACCCAGGACATTGTGTGTGTGTGTGTGTGTGTGTGTGTGTGGGGATATATAATTATTTAATTACTTAGTTATTGGTCATAATTAATTAGACCAGTACACAGTTGTTTTAAACTTTTGACTATTTTTCATTTGTAAACAAGTTATTACGCAACCTCAAAATTGGTAGCCACATGTGGAAAATTTTAAAATTAAAATATGGCAAAGACCCAGACATAACATGGAGTATTGTGAAAACAGCCAAAACTTACAATGGTGGCAAAATATGTAGACTGTGCCAGGAAGAAAAGTTAGAGATTATGTTATTTCCAAATAGAAAGGAATAACTGAATGATTGGTTGGTTGTTTTGTTTTTATGGCATATCAACCTCGGCAGGTCATTTATTGCCAACTAAATTTTATTTATTTATTGCTGGTAATACCTTTATCTTTAAACAATTTATTGTTGTTTTTATATAAGTTTTGTGTCTAGTAATACTTTTTTCTTTTCGAGTATCAAGATTCATTGGGATTTTTTTTTTTTTTTTTTTAAGGGCAGGGTCCCCAAGTCCTACCCTTGTTATTTAACCCATAACTGGAGGGAAAGGACGGATTAATACCTTTCCCAAGGGTACCAGTGCTTAAGTGAATGCAGAGTATTCAACTGGAATTCGAGCTCGTCTCACTGATTTCTCCTTCCAAGCCGATATCCACTGCACCACAACGCACATCCGTCACTATACACTTACAGCACCTAGTATTCCCAAGTGGTCACCCATCTAAATACTGACCAGGCTCAATGTTGCTTAACTTCATGTATTCAACATGATAGGCCGTAAGCCCATTCCTGAATGAAAGAATAGAAATTATGACTAAGTGTGACCATCCCATAAAATACCTAGAGTCATACAACCATTGATCAAAACGTTATAACTTCTAATTTTAGAAAATTGTGCATTCATAAAAAATACCTGTTCCATGAGCGCTCTTAAAAAAATGGCAAAACCAATTATTGAAAACCGCCTGAAGACGCCACATGGCTAAAACCTAGGTCATGTAATAACTTGTTTACAAATGAAAAAAATATATATATTAGTCCATGTACAGTGTAATTTATAATAAACTAGCAGTATAGCCCGGCATTGCTTGGGTGTAATGAAAGCTTTAAAACTAATCCATGGTCCTGGAGCTCAGACTCTTTGGACGTTGGCAAGAAAAACTAAAAAGCAATAGTTGTTTCCAGTTAAAGCGAAACCGTAGACTGAAAGAAAAATGACTGTATGTAAGTCAAATTTTGATTTCTTGTTATTGATATCAAATAAGTTTTTTTTTTTCATTGTAAACTGAATTTTGAAGGCTAAATAAGTCCTCTGAGTAAATAGAATCCTGGCTGAGACTAAGAACTACAATTATACTGACTTAGAGCCAAACCCGAAGCAAAAACTAAAATAAAAGTGCTGAAAAAATACAGACATACAGGCAGATAAACAGACACAAACATCTTGCTTTTTATATATATTATCGATTTTCTGCACTATTGTAATAACTGCAACCTTGAAACTTCTGAATATCATTTCTTATGTCTTTGTCTATGAGTGTATCAAATTTGATTAAAATCGGACCACTCCTTCTATAACCCGATTTTTTTCGATTATTGATATTTACTGGGGGTACCTTGACACAAAACCTAGCTAAAAACACTCGCAGATACTTATAGTGCAACTGTGTAAATTTTCAAGAAAATCGGTTCAGCCGTTTCGGCGTCTATAGGTAACTAACACACACACACACACACACACACACACACACACACACACACACACACACAGAGACAAAGTTCCATTTATAAAATAAGTTTAGCTCTGAAAAAATCAGTTTAATACTTAATAATAACAGAAAACTGATCTCCCACTTTTGATAGCTTTAGACCAACCAAAAGATTATGTTTGAACCGAATCAATTTTTGTTTCAGGTGTGATACAGAAACCCCAACAAAACTACGCCGAGAAGTTGAAGCTCTGACTGCAGATATGCAGGCTTTGGCATCCCTGACTCCTAATACTTTACGAACTCGGGCAGCCACTAGGTAAGTTCACTTCACTGCCAATGGCAATTTTTTACTGAAATGCTAATGTTTCAAAGACAAGATTACTCATTTTTATATTTAGTCAGAACTATAGCTTGTAAATTTAATGACAACCTTATATATAATTGCTAATATATATGTATATATAGGTATAGTGGGTTGATCTGATGGGGTCAAATAGACACCTAAAGTCAGGGGAATTTTTTTTTTTTTTTTTTTTTTTTTTTTTTTTTTCAGAGGTCATGCCATCTAAGACAGTCAAAATAACTTCAAACTGATACTACCCATATTTGGAACTGGACTCTATCTCTTTCTCCCCTCCCCTCCCGTTCCTTCATTTCTTTCTTTCCTTCCTCCTTCCCCTCACAAATATTGTCATTTAATTATTTGTTTGTAATTTTATGTTTATTATTATTATTATTTTTATTATGTTCCCTCTTCATTTTAAGAAAACGTTCATTCTGGCAGAAATTTCATGCCAGATGGAGGAAATATTGTAAAAGGGTCTGATGAGATAAGTTTTAAGCTTATTGAAATGAACTATACTTTATAACTAATATGATGTGTTGAGTTTTCCTTTATACACACACACACACACACACACACACACATACAGTACTGTGCAAAAGTATTAGGACAAGAACTATTTTGTCTTTTATGGGGCATTAAAATAAAGTTTAAAATCACCCCTGTCCTAACACTTTTGCACACTACCGGTAGTGTACAAAAGTATTAGGACAGGGGAGTGATTTTCCTAAAAATCTCACTGAAATTCAAATACAGGGTGAAAAGCCAAGTAAATTGCTAATAAAAATTGATTATTTAAAACTAAATGTAAAAGAAATGTATTAAAAAGAAGTTATTTAATTTTTCCTATTTTCTATAAAACAAGTTATTTTGAAACTACTCATTATTCTATTTTCCTTGGATATGACTGACTTTCTTATTCCCCATCTCGAATTGATAAATCTAATGTTACTTTGCAAGACACACATTGGGAACAAATAAAACCTGCTTGGCAGGAGATAACATTAGATACATTGAAGAAGCTTGTGATGTCAATGCCTGACAGAATGAAGGCTGTGATCAAAGCAAAAGGCTATTATACTAAATATTAAATTTATTTTGTAACAAGTATTTTTTTCTTGTTAAAGCATTTGTTGAGTAAATCAAATAAAATTATTTTAAGTTGTTTTATTTTCTGTCAATATGCCTCATAAAAGATAGAATAGTTCTTGTCCTCATACTTTTGCACGGTACTGTGTATATATATATATATATATATATATATATATCTTAATTGTTTCACCCCCCCCCCCAAGCCAAGCAGTTACACCATGGGTGCACAGGGGGCTACATAGGAGGAGAGCGAAGAGAAAGAGGAACTGGTTACAGGGGGTGTCAGAAAGGGCAAAAGAAGGATAAGAATACTGATGTGAAGAGAGTCATGAGAGTAAAGGGAAAAAGAGAAAAACAAGATAAAAAGGGTGTTGGGGAAAGGATGACAGAAGGACTAGAGTCAAGGGGATAAGAGATAGCAATTGACATTGCATTTAAAATCTTGAAGATTGTCACTATCAGGGAAGCAAGTATACAAAAAGGAATTCCACACCTGGGAAGTGCGAGAAAAGAAGCAGATGGAGTAGAAGTGGCAGCTGCATTTGGTTGTTTTAACTGTGAAAGAGTGGGACCTTGTTGTCAGTCTGGTTGCTCGACTAAATTCTTGTAAAGGGAGCACCAGCGAGCTAAGGTTGTCAGAGCAGAAACCATGAAAATATTTGAGGAAGAGACAGAGGGAAGCCACATCCCGCCGATGAGAAAGTGGCTTCAAAATCTTGTAAAAATAAAATATACGTCTTTCAATCGTTATTTTTGGGAAATTATCAAATTTTAAGTTAAATTAATCTGATTTGAAATAAATATTACTTGTTTATGGCATGAAATTTAGAATAAAAGTATTTCTTAATCACAAAGCTCTGATTCGTTGACCTTTCAAGTAGGCGATGACAGCACCTTTTATTAATCTATCTGGAATTTTGGTGACCAAAAGTTGACATTTTGTAAGGGGAACAACCCTTAAAACATGTAACCTTTTAATGATAAGTCTTTTATAAGTTTCCATAGGAAAAGAAAATGTTTAGTTTAACATAATAAAAAAGAAAAAATTGAAATTATTTTAGAAATCTTAATTTTAAATGATTTGTATTAAGCTTTTGAATTTTCGATTTGTAAATAAATTCTTTATCTAATAAATTAATAACTGAAGACACTGAGTAAACTGGAAGAAATTTAAAAAGTTGTTTGAAGCTTCAGTTAGCAAAGAAAAAAATGAAAACAATTCTTATAAAAATTCATCATTCATCGAAATTTTTTTCTTCTTCATAATATGATATCCTAAAATTATATTATTTATAAAATCAATTAAAAGTTTATCTACATTAAAAATAGCATAGTTTTAATGCATTTTTGATTTTACTATTCGGCCCAGATTTTCAGAAAAAAGATTGCAACAGAAGTTCATCAGCATGACTGCTCTCATAATGGATGTCATGGCCCCGGTTACAATCTTATCCCAGTTCCTGCAAACAGAAAATCTGGATGTGGCTTTAATAAAACTGAAATTCGATATTTGCTATAAAGGATCTGAAAAATATCAAGGAAATGGCATTTCTCAAACTGACGGTATTAGCCATAGACACCCAAGGCAATATGTACATGGGTAGGCATCATATCACAAGGGCCACATTAAATCTGGAACAAATGTGCATCACATTTATTGATAACTTTATAAATAACATGCACTTCACGTTTCCAAACACCTCTGTAGTGTGGATTTGGTGCGTTAAATCTTCATCTCATCTGCTTCATAGTGAGGAAAACTGAAGGTCTATGGAAAGGAGGAGCTGAAAATTGTAATTTCCCATTATAGACATCAGCAAACCCACAAATGAATTGAGGATGAAGAAGATCACCAGATGACTACGCAGCCCCACATCAATGCTGTTCCCACTCAACTGGAGTGGGATCTGCTGAAAAAAGTTGTTAAAGCCCTACCCTAGAGATAGTATGTGGAAATTTTGGGTGTTGGTAACAAAATATCGCCTAAATGACTTCCCTGAGCTTGACATCCTTTCCTCAACTGGCCACCACCTTGGCTGTACATACAGCAGACTGTGATTGAGGGTTCTTTGCTCAGAACCTCATCGTTACTTATCACCAGAACAGGCTGTCATTGGAACATCAAGAGCAGTTTCTTAGGGGCCACCTGGGTCTGAGTTCCCTTTTGAAGAGACCCTAGCCAAATGGAAAAGTGGGTAAAACAGAAAACTGGACACTATGGATTACAAATAATCATTGACAAATGCTCTTCATATTAATCTGCCCAGAATACACGACAAACATAACTGCATCATTCAACATTTCCCAGTTTTTCTTTAAGTTTTATTGTTGTGCTAAATGTTTTATAGTGATTGACTTGGTTAATTTTCTCATCAATTAAAATCAAATTTGATTTAATTGATTATTTTCAGACGAAAAGATCTTGGTGACAGTTTGTAGATTGTCAAGGTGATGAGAATGTTTAGTTTATGTACCAAAATTAATACTTTTATTAATTTACTTTGGTGCTAAGGTCCCACGTTTTGATTTTATTTGAATTTGTGAAGTATTTTGTTCAAATGACGTATACTCACGTATTTTATTTGATAGTTTATTTCAGTGTTATTTATGTTGTTACAGAAAAATATTTTCTCTGAATTTTGTATCCTACAGAAAGTTAAGAGCATCACTGATTAATCTTAGCCCCATATTCTTAAGCTGATTCAAGGGCGATTACTAACATTTTTTAGTGGAAAGTTTACCTAATTTAATTTGTTTTTTGTTTTTTTATTTGGTAAGTCAACACGGCCAATTTATTAATGTAATTTACAAAAACAAAAAGCGACTTGTTCTGTCATAATTCTCAAAAAATATAGTTTTTTAATTGAACTCTGATTAAATGTAAATACTGTTTTTGTTTTAAATATAAAAATTTAATTTATAAGAATTTAATTTAAATTAATCTTTTTTTTCTATCAATTTAAGAGATTCAGAACGATTAAAATTGTTTTTCAGGAAGATGGTAAAAAACAAAAATACTTAGTCTGGGGTTATAGTTTAACACTATAATTTATTAAGAAACTATAATTTAGACTGAGAGAATTTTTTGGAGACTCATTCAAATCAAATCATGGGGCACAGGACTCATTAAATTAAAAAGCTATCAGCATAGAATCAATATATATATATATATATATATATATATATATATATATTGTTTAATTACTTAGTTTTTGGCCATAATAAAATTAGACCAGTGCACATATGTATTAAAAAGTGTTCAATATAATTATATTTTAGAACTTTTGAATATTTTCCATTTGTAAACGAGTTATTACTTGACCTAGGTTTCTGTTCTACCATGAGTGGTGTCTTCAGGCGATTTTCAATAATTGATTTTAGCGTTTACCTGTTTTTTTCTTTAGAACGCTCACATAACATTGTTTTTTTTTTGTTTGTTTTTTTGTGCTCATGTGGCAGAGAATTTTTATAACGTTTTAAAAATTGTGTATTCAAGAATTCCCTGCCATATGAACATTAAAAAAAAATATCATTACATGAGCTTTCTTAAAAAAAAAAAACGATAAACAGTAAAATCAGTTATTGAAAATTGCCTGAAGACACCACTCATGGTAGAAACCTAAGTCGCATAATAACTCATTTACAAATGGAAAATATATATATATATATATATATATGCTAACATAAAATAAATGCTAACAAAAAACAAATTTAAATTACCTGCTTAGTAGGATGTTTTTTTTTTTTTGTTTTTTGCCTGACTTGATTTTGCTGACAAATTCAGTTTTATCTTTTGTGAAATTTCTTGTTTTTGCGTTTAAGATATTTGTTACACTTGATATGTGTTGTGGTGCAGTGGATATCAGCTCGGAACAAGAAATCGGGGAGCCGAGTTCGAATTCCAGTTGAATTCATTGCATTCACTTACACGCAAATACCCTTGGGAAAGGTATTAATCTGTCTCTTCCTTCCAGTTATGGGTTAAATAACAGGACAGATTGGGTTCTATAGCCTTGGCTGGCAGCCAGTCTACCACAGATAGCAATGGCAACCTACTGCGGGATAATTTTTTGCCCAGTCAGTCATGTCTCTTTCGAGACATGATCGCCCAAGCGTGTTTCACGAATGGCACTTAACTGACTGACTGTTATACTTGAAATATTTGACTATATATGTGGTTTATTTAATTTATTTTATTTTACATGTGTATAAGAATTTTTGTGTTATGTTTTTTCTTTTTATTTTACATGTGTATATGTGTGTGATATATATATATATATATATATATATATATGTGTGTGTGTGTGTGGTGATGTCTATTTGCCATGTGTTTTTGTTTTTGTTTTTTTTTGTTTTTTTGTGTATATATGTGTATGTATCGATTGATTCATTGGTCAAAAAAATTTTGA
>JBBBDQ010001266.1:1750000-1852500 GCA_037127315.1 Ascarosepion bandense | reverse complement strand
ATCTTACTTCCTGAATATTGTATTATCCATTTTTTTTTTTCAGGCGCCAGAATGCTGCTTCCATGAAAAAAAACTCGGGCACTTTTTTTTCCACCTGCAGTAATCAGGTAGAGAGCCAGATCTAAACTTAACCCTCACATCTGGCTGGTGTTGGCCATAACACTGAAATATTTTTGGTCACTTCCTGCTGTCTTCGTCTTGTTGGTTTGAGAGATAATTTCCCTGGAGAGAACCTTATGCTTCCTTGTCTATTTGCTTGGGCTTTTATTCTCAACTTCTGGGTCACTTCATCACTGACCAACACAACCTCTCCATATAATGCACAGAGAAAGAAGGGGTTATTTTGTAGCCTTTTTGGTAGAAGCCTTCACTATGAGGAGTAAGCAGGGAGAAAAGTGATTGTCACGCTCCCTAAATCTTTTGTTAATTGTACATATTCCCTTCAAAGAATGGTTTGAAATGGTTTTTTTTTTTCTAGTCATTTTATAATTTTTGAGATTTTAGATTTCACTGCTGTTATGTAAACATGGATTTTATGAAATTAATTAAATTTATTCATGTAAGTACAATTTCTTAGGCGCACAAGATGTTTAGAATATTTGACGTATAATAGTAGACTTATTCTGTCAATTAGTCACTCATCAATACTAATTAATGACTATTTTAATCATGTTGGTAAAATAATTGTTGTAACCAGTTGTGAAGACTATAGTTTTAGATTGAAATCTCGAGGATTTGATATCATTTCAAACAAAGTTGGTTTGTGGGTCATTAATCCAACATTTTGCATTGGGGTAAAAAAAAACTTTTCTGATTAAAAATAATTTTGTTTCTGAATTATGGGACGTTTCTTTTAAATATTTTAATGTATTTTTAATTCTTTAATATAAAAAAACTACCGAAAAATGTCTTTGTAATTTATATATATATATATATATATATATTTGATTTTTACATTCAAACATGGGAGTAACTACTACAAAATTCTATATTTTGTTTCAACATTGAGAAAACAATGTCATATCAGGTCATTAACAATGATGGTACCCATCATTACCATCATTGTTAACTACCTGATGAGACATTGTTTTTTTATATGTGTGTGTGTGTATATATATATATATATATATATATATATATATATATGATTTTTTTATATTCCAACATTTGTACCTCCTTTCTTTTATTACATGTGGTCTCCATTAAATCATATGACCTCAGATAGAGGGAACCTTTCACAAAATATTTTCTATGCCCAGCAATGTAGACATCTGAAGTGATAGGCTACTTGAAGTAATTCTAATTTTCTTTAAGTAGGTCTTCAAGTTTGGTGACATAGACCCCAATGACACAGCAATAACAGGGACAATAGTAGCCTAAATATCCCATGTTTTGGTGACCTCAATCAATGGTTAGTGTACTTTATAATCTTTTCAATCCTTTGACCTTCAATATTATGGCCAGAAACAATATCCACATCAATCATTTCGTTTTTTATTATACTGTTTGGCATTATTATTATTATCAGATTTCAACTGGAAATATTGATGTCCTCATGTCATATTTATGAGATTTCCTCTTCAAGATCCTTGGATTTTGATAATTTTTTAAAGATCTTCAAAGATACATTATATTATTATTATTAAAAAAGATTTAATTTGACTTTAATTTGTTTTATAATCACCTGCTGGGTCATAACCTCAGTCAGTCAGTTAAATGCCATACGTGACACATGCTTGGGTGATCATGTCTCTTTCAAGACATGACTGACTGGGCAGAAGATTATCCTGCAGTAGGTTATTGCTTTCTGCTGTAGACTGGTTGCCGACCAAGGCTATAGAACCCAATCTGTCCTATTATTTAACCCATAACTGGAGGGAAGAGATGGATTAATACCTTTCCCAAGGGTATTTGCGCATAAGTGAATGCAAGGAACTCAACTGAAATTTGAACTTGGCTCCCCGATTTCTCGTTCCGAGCCGATATCCACTGCGCTACAATGCACATCCTAATCATAACCTCAGACAAGCAAAAGATGCCTTTTTTTCTTTTTTTTTTTTAATTTCTTGTCACCATTGGTTCTTGTTGTTTTGACTGAGATCAAAGCATAGTATCTGTTCTTATCAGAATAATGTGATTTTTATCTGTTCCCTACCATCTTTCCTTTTTGTCTTTCATTTTTTCACAGAAGCCAAGTAGTGTTTTTTCCTTCTTTCCATGCTATTAAGTTGGAATATTGTATTATTTTGGAGGTATTGGCAGGGCATAACGGTCATGCAAACTTACAAAGGCAAGGACAAGCACAATTAAAACAGGTTTATTATTATTATGTCATTTTTCATCATATTTCGATTTCTGCTTTGGTCTCACTACCAACCAAGTCTGCGGGGAGACCTAAGGCAGGTAGTGGCGTGTTGTTATGGCTCCATTTCATGTTTTTCTATCTTCCCTATCATCCCCAGCATTACATAGATAAAGTTTTCCTTGGTGTGTGGGCTGTACTTAATAAGACAATTTTTTGTATATCTCTTAAGCTGGGGTTTCCAGGGATTCTTTCAATGTGTTGTTTTGTTCCATTTTTTATCATTCCAAGTGCACCTACTATCACTGGCACAACTCTTGTTTTCAATTTCCACATTTTTTCTATTTCAATTTCCAGGTCTTTATATTTTGACAGTTTTTCAAATTCCTTGATTGCTATGTTACAATCCGCTGGACAAGCCATATCAATTAATAGACAAGTTTTCTCCTTCTGGTTTTTAACAATAATGTCTGGCCTGTTTGCTTCAATTTTTCTGTCTGTGTAGATGGTGTAATCCCATAGAATGGTTACATCTTCTATTTCTGTAACCGGTGCTGGATGATGTTCATACCAGTGTTTGTTTACAGCTTTTCCATAATGTTTGCACATTGCCCAATGTAAATATTGCCCAACTCTATTGTGGCGATTTTTATATTCGTTTGGGGCAAGCACAGAACAGCCTGAGATTAGGTGGTCTATTGTTTCTTGGTGTTTATCACAAAACCTGCATTTTGGATCCATATTATTATGCATAATATTTGCCTGAAAGTTTCTCGTGAAAAGACTTTGGTCTTGTGCTGCAAGTATAAATCCTTCAGTTTCAGACTTTAATCCAGATGCACGTAACCATCGATGAGTATTAACTTTGTCAACATTGGATTTATTGGCACGTACTGGATATTGGCCATGCAGAGGTTTGTCTTGCCAGCGCTGTTTCATCTTTTCAAGAGCTTTATCTTTGGCTTTCATTTTCATATTTTTTGCCACAATAGTTGGTTCTTGGCTTCTGTTTTGCTTTTCTACAGAATCTACTAACTGTAAATCTTGTTTGTATTTACTGCCTTCTTTTATTATTGAATATTTTTTCTTTCTTTCTTCATGTTGCCTTACTAATTGTATCATCCAATCCTTTGTTGTTTCTATGTATGTTAGTAAGCCAATAGTTGTTGTCTTGTATGACAATTCCAGCTGAATAAGGCCCCTTCCACCTTCTTTACGGGGTATGTATAGACGGTCTACATCAGCCTTTGGATGATGCATCTTATGCTTAGAAAGAAGCTTTCTTGTTTTAGCATCCATTCGCCTGATGTCGTTTAGAGTCCAGTTTAAGATGTTAAAGCTATATTGGACAACTGGGATTGCAAGGCTATTAATGGCCATAACTCTGTTCTGTGAATTTAATTCAGTTTTTAATATCATTCGTAGCCTTCTATAGTACTCTTTACGCACTATTTCTTTCATTTTTTTATGGTGAATGTTTTCGCTCTCATTTACACCTAGGTATTTATAAGCTTCTTCTGGTTTCAATTCTTTTATTGTTACAGCAAGGTCTAGGCTAATTGAGGATGTGTCTTGTATTGATCCACCTAAAACTGTAGCTTTAGCACATTTATTCAAATTAAATTTCATTCCAATGTCTTCGCTGAAGCATTTTACAGTTTGCAGAAGACCTTCCAGCTCATTATCATTCTTAGCATATAACTTTAAGTCATCCATGTAAAATAGATGGCTTATTTTCTTTTGGCCTATTTTATAACCACATTATGTCTTATTAAGTTGACTGGTTAGTGCTATTAATGATATGCAGAATAGTAAGGGAGATAAAGAATCACCTTGAAATATGCCTCTTTTGATGTTTATTTCATCAGACTTATAGGTTCCATTTATGTGATTGAGGTAAAGGGTTGTTTTCCATATAGACATGCACTGTTTGATGAAATTGATGATGACGGGCGATATCTTGTATATATTTAAAGTCTTTAAAATCCAGTAATGTGGCACACTATCGAATGCCTTTCGGTAGTCTATCCAGGCAGTACTAAGATTTTTCTTTGTACTGTAGCAGTTTTCCAGGATCATTTTGTTAATTAGCAATTGGTCTTTACAACCATAACAGCCATGTTTGCACCCTTTTTGTTCAAGCGGTATCATGTCATTTCTTTCTAAGAATAAATATGTCTGTTTTGTTAAAATAGATGTTAGTAGTTTATATGTTGTCGGAAGACATGTAATTGGTCTGTAGTTTTTCGGGTTGTTTGTGTCACCATTCTTGGGTAGAAGAAATGTAATTCCTTTGGTCATCCATGCAGGAATTTTAGTGGGATCGTCAACCATTTCTTGGAGTTCGTTGGCTATTTTTTTATGTGCTGCATTTAAATAATATAGCCAAAAGTTAGGAATTTTATCTATACCTGGGAATTTCCAATTGTGTGCTTTTTTTAGTGCAAATTTAACATCATCTTCTGTAATTCCAGACCATGTCTGTTCGGGTTTATTTTTCATTCGTTCTATCTCCTGCGTAATCCAATGTACTTCCTTGCTAAGTTCTTTAGGGCAAGCCCATATCTTTTCCCAGAACTGTGTGACTTCTTCCATTCTGGGGGGTACTGTCACTTCAATTCTTTTTTTACCTATTTCCCTGTAAAATCTCTTTGTATCAGTCTGAAAGATCTTGTTTTGTCTGTAAAATCTTGCTCTTTTTTCATAGCGTCTTATTCTTTGAGCCTTCAGTTGGATTTTTTGCTTTATTTTTTCTTTATTTGATAAGACGTCATTTTCATTCCTGATGTTATATTTTCTTTCGGCTCTTCTGCTTTTCCTAGTTCTTACATTTATTCCTCTACTCAGTTCATCCAGTACTGACAGTTCACTTCTTAGTTGTTCGATTTCTTTTTCAATTTTTCTTTTCCAAGGTGGATCTTCACGTCTGCGAGACTGCCTTGTTTTTATTTTGATATTTAATTTTTTTGTTGCTGCTGTTGCTGATGCATATATTACTTCGTTAAGATTTGTATGAGGGTCTTCATCCAGTATTGATTTCAGTGCTGCATTGTACAGTTTAATAGTTCGGAGGTTTTGTTTTGTTGGTTGGAATTTTGGGAGCTGTTCACGTTCCTCCATTGTAATACTTTGTATTTGACTTAGATGGTTTTTTATTTCTATCTTGGCTTCCTGTATATTGTTCTTATTTTCTGTCAAATAATTATCTTCGATGTGTTCTGAACTCATTTTATTTTTGTCTTTTAACTGACTCAGACTCAGATCACACCTTTCCAGCACTTTTAAACTTACATCATTATCTTCGCAGTGATTTGCGTGTTTCACGGTTTCTACATTATGACCTGTGATTTGTTTGATGTTATTACTTTTTATTTCTGGTTCCGGTTCCTTTTCATATTTTGTTGATTCGACTCTTATTATTACTATCCCCACCCATAAACCTGTTGGTTTTTTTTTTTTTAAACCGTTCATGATATAAAATGGAGTAACAATATTATAAATTTTACTATTAATTACACATATTTTAATTTATTTTTTAAATAAAAGTTGTTGCAATAATTATTATTACTTATGTAATAGAATTGGATCTGATTTCACCATTTCTATGTTGTACCCAACTTGAAAAAAAGAAAACAGTGCTACACCCTCCATTATTGTCTAATTCGGATATTAGTTTATTTTAGACATGACAACATTTTGTCATTTGCTCTATTTTTGATCACTACTTATTTATTTATTTATTTATTTATTTATTGGTGTATGTGTGTCTCTTGAAATGTCATCAATCATGAGAAGTTAATTAAAATGGCAAAGGAGAAAAAAGAATGTGGGTGTTGGTGTGAGTGAATGTGATGTCAGCCCAGGTTGACATATCCTAAAGTTGATCATCATGGCTGACACATAAATGTCAAGGGACCTAACTCCACTAATTCCTAATTATCTCCTCCTGGCTTAAGACAGACAGACAGACAGCTCTCTTATTATAGTAAAGATTGTTATCTTTGTTTAAGATCTAGTTGTTCAGCCATCTTTAGGTTTAGATATTTCTGGTGTTAGCCACGGTCATTGTTTTTTATTTCAAATTCCAAATTAAAAATGTGATTTTTAAAATACGCTTTGAATTCTATTCCTTTGACTGAATCACTTTCTGTCTGGTAGGGTTAAAGGGCATAAATCTTAAGGGCTTCTATGACTAAGAGTCTGTTGCTTTGGTTGGTATATGATTGGTATACGAAAATGTGTGGTATGTGTCAGTCAAACTTTTATTTTTTTGCCCTTCTTGTGCAGCTTAGTGACAATGAAACGGTAGCTGAAAATAAATCTGTTTCTCAGAGTCACGTTTATATGTGAATGCTTTTGTATGCATGCTTTTAGGTATCCCCTGATGAGTGGAGGGAATGATTAGTGTGGGTCTGTCTATGAAATGCTAGTCTGGATGCTGAAGGTAATACCAAACATTGACAAACTTTTTATCTTTACTAGTTGGTCCGTGCCATAAAAATGACTGCAAAATATTTATATCAATATGTCCATCTAAAATCATCACAAATACATCATCAAAAAAATCAAATCACCACCATTTATTAGTTGGATAAGTCAATCTAATTTCATGTAGGTCCTGGGTATGATGTAAACTGCATCCGGCAGCAAGGCTTCTGACTGGGAGGTTGTGAGGAGCATGGAACCATCTCTTAATTGCTGTTGTTTCCAGGTCCACCCTGACCCGGAGTGGTAGCACCTGTTAGGGTCCCAATAATGGGCAAATAGTTAACCTTCAAACTGGGGTCAAAACACTATGGAAGTATAAACATAGACTTTTATAGAAATATATACATTTTTGAAGAAAAAATATTACCAACAGTACACTTTGTAAGTTGTTTTTCACTTAGAAATTACTCTAAATGCTCTTGCCCTTTAGCCTTGTGCCAGACAAAACTTAATTTAACTACACAGCAACTTCCTTTTTGGTCTGTAGTAAGCAATGTATGCTAGATTGGTTCCAAATGAATGACAAGAATGGAGCTTTTTTTTCTGATCTTGTATGTGGTCTCTGTGGCGCAGTTGGTAAGCGCATTCGGATTTTTATGCGAAAGGTTGGTGGTTCAATCCCACCCAGGGACAATAAAACTTGGAACATTTACCAGTCATTCCATTTATTGTATCGAGTTAAGCTTCATTTGTCTGTCGTTCATTCTGGAAAATTATTTCTTTTACCATTTAAACTGGAGGGATCAGTTTGTTACTTAATAACAAACTGATATGTGAATAATCACCAAAATGGAGATTGGGAATAATAGTATATCAACAAATACAAGACGTGCATGCCGCATGAAATAGATAAACTGCTAGTGAACTGCTAGTCAGTATAATCCTTAAACAAGAACAACTGAATTTTTGGGACTTATAAACCTAATGTCCAGTAACACTTTTTTACCAGAGTTCATATTGCAATTTTTTGATGTTAATAGTTTTCTCTAATATTTTTGATGTTAATGGTCTTCTCTAGTATTTTTTACCAGAGCTCATATTGCAATTTTTTTTTTTTAACTTCCAATCGAGGCTTTACGCACGGAATAGAGTTCATATACCTCAGTTATTGTAATAAAGGGTTCGGTTCAAAATTCCTAGCGCCTGAAGAAGGCCAGAGCATAAAAATCGCCTGAAGAAACCACTCATGGTGGAAACCAAGGTAGCGAAATAACTCATTTAAAAATGAAATATATATATATATATATATATATATATATATATATATAATGTAGGAAATAATGACAAAAAAATCCAAAACAGTTATCTAATTAACATTAAATAGATAAAAATAGAGACCTCAGTAGATATTATCCAAAGCCGTATGAAACATAGAGAAGAAAACTCAGTACACTTGAGTTTTTTTTATGGGATTAATATGGAGAAATTTGTCACTTAACTGAGCAGAGTCATGACAACTTCAAAGTTTATACACTGCTTACATACAAGATGTTAAAATTTCCCTTCTCTGACCCCATGCGCCGATGGCTTAGGGAGTAGAGACTCCGACTGACACCAAATCGGTCGAGTTTCGATCCCGGCCAGAAGCAAGTGGATATGTCTAGCCACACTGATGACCTGTGATACAGCGAAACGGGCTTGTATGTGGATGACTAATATATATATATGTATATATGTATTTAGACAGAGATGTCCAAACAAGTTTGATTATATTCAACTGACAAAGTTTGTTTAAATTTTTTTTTTATTGCATTTTTCCAATACTCTAGTTGAAATTGTAGCTAAACTGTTGTAGTTCATTCAGCTACTTTTCTGCCAACTCAGTCATTATGAAGAACCTTTGTTGTCACTATGGTAGACAATATTCCATTGGCTGCCTCCTGTTTTTTTTATAGAGTTGAAAGCTTTCACTGCATCACATCGCAATATATCTCTGGTCCCCAAAAACTGGAAAAGACAATAGTTTAAAGAAAATATTTACTACCTAAATATTGCATGCACACACACGCATATATATATATATATATATATATATATATATATATATATATATATTAGTCATCCACATACAAGCTCGTTTCGCTGTATCACAGTTCATTAGTGTGGCTAGACGCATCCTCTGGCCGGGATCAAAACTCGACCAATTTGGTGTCAATCGGAGTCGCTACCCCCTAAGCCATCGACACATGGTATCAGAGAAGGGAAATTTTAACGTGTTGTATATCAGCAGTGTTTACACACGCCAGTCACCAAGAGAACTCAATTCATTTCTGAAGAGTCGTGCATATATATATATATATATATATATATATATATATATATATATATATTAATATATTAAACACGTGTTAAATGATAGACAACTTGGTCTTGCAGATTTTCTTTTGTATTTTCTCATATTTTCTAATGAGGCTTTTTATTTTCAAATTATATTTTTGTAAAAATTATTGATCAGCACACAGAGATTAGACACCTTAAAATTTTAGAGGCACTACATATCAGAAGTAATAAACCCCTTATCAATCGCACAGCTTACCAACTTTCTGGACATGAACTGAGTTTGTGTTGAGGGTTTATTTGAAATATAATTAAGGTAATTAATTTTTTGTCGCTGCGTGATTAGATCATTCACATCATTACTTCTTTTGAAGTTTAAATTCCCTAATGTATTTTTTTACGGCATTTAAAAATCTTTAACAACCCCAAATATTCCATATTTTTGATAATTCACGCATCTACGTGATCACATATCGTCACACTTGCATGTTGTTTACATTAGTATTTCCCTTGAATTTTAAAAAATTTTCTTAACGTTCATTTAGTTCTTCAAAATGTGGTCACACATTTTCTGCTACAACTCAATTTTTTATTTTTAAACTGTAAATTTGTCCCTGATGATGAACGATGACGTTTGAAAATACTCGATTAATCTAGGGACAATTTTTACATAAACATAATTCGGAAATAATAAGCTTCATTAGAAAATATGAGAAAATACAAAAGAAAATCTGCAAGACTAAGTTGTCTCTATTGTTTAACATGCATTTAAAAGAAAAGATGCTGCCAAAATATGCGTACATTATATATATATATATATATATATATATATATATATATATATATCCATATATATGGATATATACAGTACTCTGCAAAAGTATTAGGACAAGAACTATTTTATCTTTTATGAGGCATATTGACAGAAAATGAATAATTTAATTAAATTAATTTTATTTGATTTACTCAACAAATGCTTTAACAAGAAAAAAATACTTGTTGCAAAATAAATTTAATATTTAGTATAATAGCCTTTTGCTTTGATCACAGCCTTCATTCTGTCAGGCATTGACATCACAAGCTTCTTCAATGTATCTAATGGTATCTTCTGTCCTAATACTTTTGCATACTACCATTAGTATGCAAGTGTTAGGACAGGGGTGATTTTAAACTTTATTTTGATGCTTCATAAAAGATAAAATAGTTCTTGTCGTAATACTTTTGCACAGTGCTGTGTGTGTGTGTATATATATATATATATATATATATATATATATATATATATTTATTTTACATTTGTAAACGAGTCATTATGCAACCTAGGTTTCTACCATTTGGTGTTTTCAGGCGATTTGCAATAACTGATTTTATATTTTACCCCCCCCCCCCTTTTTTTTTAAGAACGTTCACGTAACAGTGTTTTATTTTGAACACTCACTTGACGGAGAATTTTTGAATGCGCAACTTTTAAAATTACAAGAAATTATAACGTTTTCATCCGTGGTTGTATGAACCTAATAGGTATTTTTTAGTATGGTTACACTTAGTCATAATTTCTGTTCTTTCATTCAGTAGTTCATTAGGTCACGTAATAACTTGTTTACAAATGTAAAATATTCAAAAGTTCTACAATTGTATCGAACACTTTTTAATACAAATGTGCACTGGTCTAATTTTATTATGACCAAAAACTAAGTAATTAAACAATCAATCAATTAATTAATATATATATATATATATATATATATATATGTAAGATAAAAAATACTTGAGAGAACAAGCTATGAATATATTGTATGGTAGCCAATATGTTTTGGTTGTTATAACCATCATCAACACTTATATTTACTATTGTGAAGTAATTTTTTAATTGTTGTTACGGCCTGTTAAAAAAAAACAAAAAAACTTCACAATAGTAAATATAAGCCCTGATGATGGTTATAACAACCGAAACATTATAATGTTGGCTATCCCACAATAAATCCATATTTTGTTGTTTCTCAAGTATTTTTTATCTCACATTGTCAAAATTTATTTTCCATTTCCCTTAAAATATATATATATATATATATATATATATATATTAGTCATCCACATACAAGCCTGTTTCACCATATCACAGCTCATCAGTGTGGCTAGACGCATCCACTCGCCTCTGGCCAGGATTGAAACTCGACCGATTTGGTGTCAGTCGGAGTCTCTACTTCCTAAGCCATCGACGCATGGTATCAGAGAAGGGAAATTTTAATGTGTTGTATATCAGCAGTGTTTACACACGCCAGGTCCCAAGAGAACTCAATTCATTTCTGATATACATACATACATACATACATACATACATACAAACACACATATATATGTATGTAATGAGAAGTTTTTTTTAATATAAAATTGTGTATTTATTTTTTACTATGATTATAATGATTATTTCATTTTAAACTTTGTTTTCTAATAAAGATTTTTGGTACACCTGAAGGAGACTACCACCACCTTTAAATTTGTTGTTTTTAAATATTTTTTTTTTTTTTTTTTTTTTCAGTGAAATCTTAAACTTTCCGACTGACAAAAAAATTTGGAAAAATTTCAATATTTAATCAATTTTAGGGTGTGGGGCTCAGTTTCTCATACAACGTTATTGTAAATTGATCCTCCATTTTGGAAACACTCGCTGATATGACATTACCATCACCTGTAAATCTGTTGATTATCATTTTTTTTTTTACTTTTTTCAGTGCAATCTTATCAATTAAACCATGAAATTTTGACAAAAAAAGATCGTTAATTTGTTTAAAAATTTGCTTAGAACAGGAATTATTTCTTTGCAATATTTTTTTTTAATGTCTTACATGACATGTCATGCGGATTAGACATAGCATGCCCACAGGAACACAACTTGCTCTGTGCAATTAACTATTCTGCTTGTGCATATTCAATAACTGAATCCTTTATGAAATTTTTGAATAAAGCCATTCTTGGATTTTCCGAAGGAAATGCCATCGTAAGACCTGAAGAAAACTTGAAAAAGACAGATACAATAGCAACAACTTGTCCCAAAAAAAAACAAATCAACCCCAAAGCTAAAAAAAAAAGGGCAAGAACTCATTAAAAAAAACGAAACAAACAAAGCAACCCCCAACGCAAGTGATTCCAAAATGGGGGATCAATTTACTATAACGTTGTATGAGAAACATAGCCCCACCACCCTAAAATTGTTTAAATATTGAAATTTTTCCAAATTTTTTTTATAATCGGAAACTTTATAGAATAATCGATAAGACTGTGCTGAAAGAAGTAAAAAAAAAATTAAAAACAAATTTAAAGGTGGTGGTAGTCTCCTTCAGGTTTGCCAAATTTTTTTTTTTCTTTTTGTGGTCTATTTCTTGTACAAACATTTATGTAAAGGCAACCCCAGCAGTTGAAATATTTTGTCTGTTTTATTGCTTTTTAATTTAATTTTCAAAATGTTTTGCTCAGCTAACAAAAATTATGAAATTATAATTGATTTTCATTAAAATGTATTCGGTTATTTTTGTTTATCTTACAGTTGAAACTGTTTCAGTTTTTTCCTTGTTTGCCATTCATATATATATATATATATATATATATATATATATATGTAATCGTTTTTCCTTTATTGTAATTTTTTTTTTTTAATGTCTAATTCTGAGAAAATCTGGCACTCAGATTGCCACACAAGAATTGGTACATACATTTGCAGGGACCTACATATGGCTCAATATATACATGTACCTATGTTTACACACATGCACACATATACAGTACTGTGCAAAAGTATTACGACAAGAACTATTTTATATTTTATGAGGCATATTGACAGAAAATAAACAATTTAATTAAAGTAATTTTATTTGATTTACTCAACAAATGCTTTAACAAGAAAAAATACTTGTTACAAAATAAATTTAATATTTAGTATAATAGCCTTTTGCTTTGATCACAGCCTTCATTCTGTCAGGCATTGACATCACAAGCTTCTTCAAAGTATCTAATGGTATCTCCTGCCAAGCACGTTTTATTTGTTCCCAATGTGTGTCTTGCAAAGTAACATTAGATTTATCAATTCGAGAGGGGGAATAAGAAAGTCAGTCATATCCAAGGATAATAGAATAATGAGTAGTTTCAAATTAACTTGTTTAATAGAAAATAGGAAAAATTAAATATAACTTCTTTTTAATACATTTCTTTTACACCTAGTTTTAAATAATCAATTTTTATTAGCAATTTACTTGGCTTTTCACCCTGTATTTGAATTTTAGTGAGGTTTTTAGGAAAATCCCACCCTATCCTAATACTTTTGTACACTACCGGTAGTGTGCAAAAGTGTTAGGACAGGGGTGATTTTAAACTTTATTTTGATGTCTCATAAAAGATAAAATAGTTCTCGTCCTAATACTTTTGCACAGTACTGTATATATACTAGGTGCGATTGGTAAATTGTCGCAATTATTTTGACGCCTCATAAAAGATAAAATAGTTCTCGTCCTAATACTTTTGCACAGTACTGTATATATACTAGGTGCGATTGGTAAATTGTCGCAATTATTTTGTTGCCTCATAAAAGATAAAATAGTTCTCGTCCTAATACTTTTGCACAGTACTGTATATATACTAGGTGCGATTGGTAAATTGTCGCAATTATTTTGATGCCTCATAAAAGATAAAATAGCTCTCGTCCTAATACTTTTGCACAGTACTGTATATATATACTAGGTGCGATTGGTAAATTGTCGCAATTATTTTGATGCCTCATAAAAGATAAAATAGTTCTCGTCCTAATACTTTTGCACAGTACTGAAATTCTGAGAGAATCTGGCACGTAGAGTGCCACTCAATAATTGGTAAATACATTTATGGGGACCTACCTATAGCTCAATATATACATGTACATATGTTTACACACACACACACACACATGGTTCTCTTTAAAAGTATTAGAATGTCAAGAGCAGTTCTTATGTTGTTGTTGTTGTTCACTGAAGATATTTGAGTTTAAAATCAAAACAAGAGTACAGGACAAGAATTTTGAATTTCAGCTTTTATTTCCTGGTATTTACATCTGTATATATATACTACCGGCCATAATTATTAGGCCACCCCAGTTTTAAAAAAAATGATGTATTTCGTACTATATTTTAGTATTTATTGCCAAGTGAATAATCTAATATCTAATATACAAAATAAATGGAACTTTGTCTGTGTGTGTGTGTCCGTTACCTATAGACTCTGAAACAGCTGAACCGATTTTCTTGAAAATTTACACAGTTGTACTATAAGCTTCTGCGAGTGTTCTTAGCTAGGTACCTCCAATAAATATTGATAATCGAAAAAATCAGGTTATAGAAAGAGTGGTTTGATTTTAATCAAATTTGATACACTCATAGACAAAGACATGAGAAACGATATTCAGAAGTTTCAAGGTTGCAGTTCTTACAATAGTGCAGAAAATCGATTAATATATATATATATATATAAAAAAGGCAAGGTGTTTGTGTGTGTCTGTTTATCTGCCTGTATGTGTATTTTTTCGGCCTTTTTATTTTAGTTTTTGCTTCGGGTTTGGCTGTAAGTAGGTATAATTGTAGTTCTTAGTCTCAGCCATGATACCATTTACTCAGAGGACTTATTCAAAATTCAGTTTAACACGAAAAAAACTTATTTGATATCAATACCAGGAAATCAAAATTTGACTTACATCCATTCATTTTTCTTTCAGTCTACGGTTTCGCTTTAACTAGAAACAATTATTGCTTTTTAGTCTTTCGTGCCAACATCCAAAGAGTCTGATCTCCAGGAGCATGGATTAGTTTTAAAGCTTTCATTACACCCAAGCAATGCCGGGCTATACTGCTAGTGAATTTATAAATATCTAATAATTACCTATATTGCAGTTTCTCCAAAGAATCAAGAAAATTTAGGGTGATTCGAACGAGTTCATCTTTGCTTCTTTGTCTTATAAAATTTTGCAAAGTAATAATAATAAAAGAACCATTCTATTTTCATTTGGTAATAAATACTAAAAATAGTATGAAATACATAATTTCTTTAAAAAAAAACTGGGTGGCCTAATTATTATGGCCGGTAGTGTATATTTAAACAACTTTTATTAGATTCAGTGGATACAGTTAATTAATTTAATTTTTTTGGCAAACATGGGCCTTTGTGCTTGTAAAAAAAAAAAAAAAATTATTAAAAGTATGAATTTTTTTCCCATGATACTGGTTTTATTTCAACTACCTTCACTTCATCAGTAATGTTTATTGTTTTAAAAATGTTTATTATAATTGTAATAAAACTAAACCTATGAAATTGAATTCATATATGTTTGTCCATTTAGAATTATCCACTTGGCAATAAATACTAAAAATAATATTAAATACATCATTTCTTTTAAAAACTGGAGTGGCCTAATAATTATGGCCAGTACTATATATATATATATATATATATATATATATATATATATATATATAGAAAATTTACAGGGTGTGATTTTCCTTCTTTTCTCAGCTTTAAAATGGCTTTCTTTTCTCTTGTCTTCATTTTGGTTTATCCTTTTTATCAAGAAATGCAGTTTTTACAGGTGAAACACAAAAACCAATAGCAACCAATCTAAAAGGCTATACCTGGACAACAAGAAACACCTGTCAGTCACATGTTCCAGTAGTGTTGCTCACTTGAAAAATGGGTGGGTTCAAAGAAAAAGGAATATGTTCCAAGTTGTTTAACACATCTAAATGTAATTACCAAGAAATAAAAGCTGATATTCATCTTTTGATCTTAAATCCAAATGTTTTCAATGAACAACTTAAAGGAAATATTTTTTTCCTTGTATAATAATTTGGGGAGGAGATTGTTTGTGTGTATTACATTGCAAGTCAACAAATGTTCATATTCTTTATAACACCTACTTTTGCTGTCATATTATTTTCTGTTTTGCATGTGCATGTTAGTTCGTCTGTCTATCTAAATCTGTTCGTATCTATCTCTGTATTTGTCTATATTAATCTTCATTAACTGCCCGATTGCATGTGCAGATTTATCGTTTATACCAATGCCACTTTGTAATTTTTTTATCAGAATAAAGAAATTCTTTCAAGACACTTTGACTTTTGCTCACATTTGAAGTCAGTATCTAAACTTATTTTATAAATGGAACTTTGTGTGTGTGTGTGTGTGTCCGTTAACGATAGACTCCAAAACAGCTGAACTGATTTTCTTGAAAATTTACACAGTTGTACTATAAGCATCTGCGAGTGTTCTTAGCTAGTTTTTGTGTCGAGGTACCCCCGATAAATATCGATAATCGAAAAAAATTGGGTTAAAGAAGGAGTGGTCTGATTTTAATCAAAATTGATACACTCATAGACAAAGACATAAGAAATGATATTCAGATATTTCAAGGTTGCAGTTCTTACAATAGTGCAGAAAATCATATTAGAATAGACATTTGTAACGGTTATTTATGAAAATTTCTCGCTCCTTCGAAAAAGAACCACAAAGAAAGAGGAAAACAAGCATAAAGAAAAGATAGACAATTGATTAATGTAAAGAAGAGAAAAAAAGAGAACAAAGAAAAAAAAGAAAGAAGGGGAAACAGAAAAAACTGAATGGAAAGCAAGAAGTGAAAAAGAAAGTACAAAGAGATACAATAAAAAGAAATACAGTATCACGAGAAATAAATGTTGACACCATTTCTCGTAACAGTGTCTCAAACCACCTAACTGTTCTCTTAAAAAAACATGGAAAAATTTTACTATGGAATTTAATTTCAAATATAGTGGGATATATATTTAAAGTACAAAAAACTGTACATCATAATTTTAATACAATTTTAAAAAATAACTACTCTTAGTATTATTTTAAAAATTAATGCTAATTTAAAAAATATTGTTAAAATAATTAAAAATACTTAAAATATATATATATATATATATATATATATATATATATATATATAGCGTTGATAAGGGAAACAATTTGTCTCTATAATTGAGCAGATTCATGCTGACTTCGAAGTTTCATAAGGAAATGTTATGATGTTCCCACTCGTCTGGGCTATATGCTGTTAAATCCCTTTTTTTTTTTTTCTTGTTTATATAGACCATGTTGTGATTTTGTGGGAGTGGTGTTGTTTCTGATTATTTTCTGTTTTTTTTATAATTGGTTGATTTTCTTTTTGTTTATTTTTCCTTTTTATTTTTATTGTGTAGTTTTTATTTATTTTTATTGCTCGTTTCTTTTTAGTATTTTGATGTGTGTTTAATTTATATATATAGTAGTAAAAGAAATTTCAAACTGCTGTGTAACAAAAATTTCAATCCGCTGAATTGGATATAACGTCTCGTCAACACACATTCATTCTCCCTTTCTTTCTTGCGGGCTGTTCTTCTTTATCTTCACCATTCTTGCCGTCAACAAAGAAAAAGAAGACAACAACAGCAATAAGACACTTCAACTGACTCCGAAAACTTAACGTCGATAAGTGAACAATTTAGATTGTGAGACTTACCTTCGCAAGGGTGTTTCCAACTAACGTCCAGTTGACAGACAAAAATAAACAGGTTTGTAACTCAATACATGTCCCTCTCTTCAATAATCATAGGGTGGATATTGTGCTGATATTTATTGAACATAATATCCACACTGGAATCATCAGCCAATCAGAGCTTACAGAATAGACTTGCCTGAATAGCAGAATGGAATCTCCCAGGCTGTTATATAAACCACCTATTAATTAGGCTGTCAGAATTAACTTCAACTACAGTTGAATACTGTCTGTTGCTATTTACTAATTCTACAATTTTCCTTTATTGCTTTATCTTCCTTTTCACTTTCTTTGCGTCTGTTAAAAGAAAGAAAGGAGCACAGAGTTTATTACTACCCTGTTAATCTTTGTCTGCACACATACATTTCACTACATCTACGAACTCTGGATTCATTTAACTCCATACTAAACTTTCTCTTTGAACATTTGCACAGTTAATAATTTCACTTCCTATAAATTGATGTTATTCAGTTCTAAAAATAAATTTCTATTTAAACATACAAACGAAACATTTCTATTTGGGCAACCTTCTGCTGATGATGATAATCTTGGAAAGTTTGGTTATGTTTGGCACAAGGCCAATTAAATAAACATGAGCGAGATCTCTACTTCAGATTCAAACCTTTTCCAAGCATAAGTGAATATAATGAGCTCAACTGGAATTCGAACTCGGTCCTCTGATTCCTCAATCCGAGTTGCAATCCATTACGCTACCATACCTTTTCTTCAGATTGTCACTATTTGTTGGGGATAGATTCCCTGGGTTCCTGTTGGTACAGACAAAAGCTTAGACCAGCTAAGACAACTTAGTACCCAGTTACCACGTAGGCAGGGGTTGGGTAATCTTTGAACGGTGACTTATAGGATACAAATCTTATGTTATCCAACACTTAACTGAAACGCAGAAAGTAAAATTGACTAACCCGCAAAAAGGGATCAGAATGACTGAAAACATTTTGAAAAAACCCAGACCAAGGCAAATTTCATAAGTCGGTGTGAAAATTAAAATTCTGGATTTTCTTACTACCTAGAAAATAGGTATGCTGTTCGAGCCGATCACATGACTAGATTCCACTACTTAACAACGTCTCTTGCACGGCCAAATCAGTCAGATAGGAGCGGTAATCTGATAAGGACCTCGTCGCAATGTAAGGAAGAAATTTCAAGACGCCGACTCTGTCATGTCTCGTTGACATACATTCATTCTTCCTCTCCTTCCAATTTTCTTTTCTTCGTTTTCATTCACACACCGTCAAAGAAACAATAACAACAACAACTAGATACTTCAACTGACTCCTAAAAACGAACATTCGATAAGTACAACTTTCTTTTATTGCTTCACCTTCCTTTTCACTTTCTCCCTGGCCATAAAAATAAGAATGGAACACAGACTTTATTAGTAACCTGTTAATCTTTCTACATACACACATTCTGCTACTATCAACTATAAGCTCTGGATTCATTTAACTCCTTGCTACAATTTCTCTGGAACATTTAACTATGGACATTTTCTCTTTGAACATTTAACTCCTACAAATTAAGTAACTACATCAGTCAAGTGCTATACTTGATACATGACTGACTGGTCAGAAGATTTATCCTGTAGTAGGTTGCCATTGCTTTCTGAGGTAGACTGGTTCCCAGCCAAGGCTATAGAACCCAATCTGTCCTATTATTTAACCCATAACTGGAAGGAAGAGACGGATTAATACCTTTCCCAATGGTATTTGTGCATAAGTGAATGTTAGGAATTCAACTGGAATTTGAACTCGGCACCTCGATTTGTCGTTCCGAGTCAATATCCATTGCACCAAAATGCACATCCAAATAACTACAGAGATTTTATATTTGAACATTTTTACTTCTTACAAATTTGTTATTCTGTTTAGTTAATAAAATTTTAAAAACATACAAAACAAAATATTTTATTCTTCCACATTCCAACATCCAGCGTTTAATCTTCTGATATTTTAAATTGTTGGGACTTCGGTTGTGTTTGGCACAAGGCCAATTTGACAAACATTACCAAGGTCCCTACAGACTCGATCATTCGCACCCGGGTTCACCACGTTAACAACTGACCTTATGTCACATCGCGGTCTAGTAGAGGAGTAGGGTAAATAAAAGCGTTTTTTTTTTATTTTAGAGGGCAGGATCAAAGTGTAGTATCTGTGGTCAGATACTCATTTTCTGCTCTCCGGTCACCTACAGTACTTGCCACTTGGTGGCTGGTGTGTAGGTTTTGAAGTCGAACGACTAGGCATGACCAGTTAAGACAAGGTGAGACCAGCTAAGACAAAAGTATGCGGGGGTTGCGTAAACTTTGAATGTGGGCCAGCAACAAATTTTTGAGCTGTATTTGAAACCCGGAGGCCTGCGCAGAATGCTGGGCTGAACCAATCATTGATAGTCTGGGTCTCAATGAGACGTCCATCTTGTGAATTTTGAGAAGGTCTAATCATATCATAGACTTATTTAGAAAAGTAACCTTCGCTCTTGCATTGAATACTGCTGCCATATCTGGTCAGGTGCTCCTGCTATCCACCTACGGGTCCTTGACAAAATCCAACGGAGAATCTATAATGTAATCGATCCCGACCTGGCAGCTCAGATACAGTCACTTTCTCACCGGTGCAGTGTGGCTTCTCTGTGTCTCTTCTACAAATACTTTCATGGCTTCTGCTCAGATGAACTTAGCTCACTGGTACCCCCATATATGAATTTGCTCAAGCCACAAGATTAGCAACTAGGTCCTACCATTTTACTGTGAAAACAATAAATTGTAAACGCAAATTCTACTCCAGCATCTTTTTCTCTTGAACCTCCCGCCTGTGGAATTCACTTCCGTTTATTTGGTTTCTCGACAGCTACAATCTTCAAGAATTCAAATGTAAAGTCAATAGTCATCTCCTATCTCACTAACTTGCATCCTCTCTCTCTCTCTCTCTCTCTCTCATGCTCCTTTCTTCATCCACTCCACTCTCATCAGTATTCTCATCCTTCTCCTACCCTCTTCCTGATACCCCCTGTAACCTGTCACTCTTTCTCATAACTTACACCCTATGTAACCCCCTGCTCAACAGTGGCAGTGAAATGCCTTGCTTGGTGCAACACATTTATTAAAAAAAACAAAAAAAAAACATAACATACGTTTCTGGATTTTAATTTTGTGTCTATACGTGTTACCACAAGTTTCTACAGGACCAATTTTTAGAAACTTTTCAGTATCATTCAAAATAGCCAACATCTTTTGAACATAATCTACTCGATGAAGTAAAATGACACAATCGCCTTTGTCTAGTTTATATATATATATAATCAGTGTTAGATTTCAAAGACTTTAGTCTTAAAATTTGTTTTCAACCAAACAAAATCAACCGAGTCAACAGGGGAGTTGCTATAACGATAAGCCAAGTCCTTCAACCTGGACTTCATTGTAAGAACATGATCCGGTGAATGAGTAACATAGTGTACAAGATGAGAAAACAGCACCACAAATGATGCCTGTGTCTCCTCTTTATTAACCTTAATCAGGGGAATGCAAAGACAAAACCGCACTTTCAATCTTCGAAAGGTGAATACTCGAGTAGTTGAAAATGTGCTTACCTTCAGTACTTGAATCACATCCAAATCTGGAACGAGTGAACAAGGTAAGCTGTTTTTCAAATTTCAAAGAAAATTCATCACCAAATATTTACAGAAATGAAAGAAATCAAAGAAGACAAAAAACTTTTAATTTTAGATAAATACCTATGTTTAGAATTAATGTAATATTCAAGTTGTTTAGACAAATTATTAATTTCATATTGGATAAACGCCCACTCAATAGTTAAACTAAGTCTAACCTTCGAATGGAAAATTCGTTTGGAAGTAAAGAGTGGTGCTACGCCTTGCTATAGGCAGGAACGTAGAAAAGAAATGGATAGTCCAACGATTTTTCTCCTGGTGATGGACATAAGGGCTTTAGAGACTAACAATAAATTTTTGGGTTTCAAAATAATATACCAATTTTGTACCTCTAAAACACACACACACACACACACACACACACACACACACACACACACACATATATATATATATATATATATATATTAGACATGTCAGATTAAATAAATTGTAAACATTGTGTCTGCTTATTTTTAAATAAAACCCCTTCATACTCACGGATAATCTTTCGCGTATTATAATTAAAAGTTGTCAGAAATGAGCTGTAACGTTGACAGATGTTATTATCATTCATTTCTCAAGGTACCCAAGTACTTTCAATCTCTTTCCGAGATCATCTTCAGGGGTGTGAGTTATGGTAACTGTTATGACAAAATAAAATGGTTTTGGGAAAATGACACACTTGCCGAGCATTGGAAAATAACTTGGGGAATTTATTTATTTATTATTGTGGAAACATGAGTACAGCGAACAGTTGTGAATGTTGAACCACCACGTCTTTATAGAGAGCGTGGCAAATCTCAGCCTGCCATGTTTGCTCACCTCTGCCGGAAGTCCCTTCTCCTTGTTTCCCGGCATGCACCTGTTAGCTCGGGACGGACTTCCTTGAATGGTCCACGGGAGGTAATTTTTTACCCTTTTTTATGGTGATCCTAATAGTAACAAAAAATATGAAAAAATAATGATTGATAATAGAACTATCCTACACCAAGAAAACAACAAAAGCAAATTACAGATTCTCGAGGCAATATTCATTAAAACACTTAAGCCGTCAATTAATAGAATCAGCTATGAATACTGTAGTAATGTTCTAATATGTTTGTAAAAAGAACAGTTTTTTTTTCATGCTTTATCGCGTGCATGACAATGACATTTACAACATATAAAAAAAATTCTATTTTGGATAATTTTCACGTTCTAATGAACGTGTTATGGTTTATAAAATGATGAGTGTTCTAAAATAGAAAAAGGTAGACACACTGACGCCAAGAATTCAAAATTGGGTGGCAAAATAAGGAACCGTTTCTTTTGGTAGGAGTAGGAGTAAGAGTAGGAGTAAAAGTAGGATTTAAGGACAGTAGTTTTGTGTAGGAAATTTGAAAAGAGGAAGACGCTAGTCAGTTGACCACTAGAGTCCAGAAGGGATAGAAGGGTTTACTACTAGCATCTCACAGTGAAGAGAATTTAGCTAGTCTGCTCCTGTATCCACACTAAATTTAAAGGTTGTAACTTGATGAAAAAACCTAAAGTTTCATACCAAAAATAAACATCATTAATTCAAGTTTGTGTTATCTTCTAATTATACCAAAACGAAGCAACACAACAAATGCTAGCAATTTGTCAACCGTTTTATTTGAAGCAGAAAAAAATGGACAGTAATTTTTAGCAACACAGTTTTCCGGTTACATTTGTTATCAGTCTAACCTCATGAGTTAAACAGTTCTGTTCAGAATTCCTTACCGAAGAAGAAAGCCGGAGAGTAGAACGACCGAAACGTTCTAATAACAACAAACCAGAGGACAATAGTTCGAATATAAATTTTTAGTGTAAATATTGAAAACTCCTCATCCCAGAAATTAATTTCCTATAGCTCGATATACACTTGTGACTTCAGGAAGGTCGGAGGGCAGAACGGCCGAATTGTTGTGATAACAACAACAAACATGAGGACAACAGTTCAAATACTATGATAACTACCCATCCCAGACATTCATTAGACTGCTCAGATCGATATACACTGGAGGAAGTATGGTAATAGTCCTAAAGTGTAAATAATAACTCCTCATCCCAGAAATTAATTTCCTGTGTAGGTTACTCAGATCGATTTACGCTTGAGGAAGGCCGAAGAGCCCAACGACCGAAACGTTAAGGTAACAACAATAAAGATGAGGACATCAGTTCGAAAATAATAAAAATAATGACAACTCCTCCTATCAGAAATTCATTCTCTAGATTATCCAGATCGATATGAGGAAGATTAAAGCAAAGATGAAGACAATAAAAAATAATTGTTTTTATTATAATTATTATAGTTATTTTGGCGGACCTGTACGACTGGCACCCCATTGTAAATTTTTTGCTTTTCATTTTTTTTTTTTACTTTTTTCAGTGCATTCTTATTGAATAGACCCTAAACTTTTAGTGGGTGCTCAGTTTCTTTCTTTTTTTTTTTTTTTTAATCAAATCACCCCAAGCAAGGCGGGAACGCCACTGATGCGCTGGGGGCTACTTAAGAGTAAAAAGATTGGAAAAGAGAAAGCCAGAAACCACATCCTAAACAGGAAACAAGTGATGAGCCTCTTCACCCGTTCAAAAGACGTGGGTGGAGTGTGAACCGGGCGATAGTTTAGTCTATCTACTCCAATTGAGAAAGAAAAAAAGAAAAGAGTAAGAAGACTGGAAAAAAGAAAGCCGGAAATCACATCCTAAACAGGTAACAAGGGATGAGCCTCTTCACCTGTTCAAAAGATGTGGGTGGAGAGTGAACCGGGTGATAGTTTAGTCTATCTACTCCAATTGAGGAAAAAAAAAAAAGAAAAGAGTAAGAAGATTGGAAAGAAGAAAGCCGGAAATCACATCCTAAACAGGAAACAAGTGATGAGCCTCTTCACCTTGTTCAAAAGACGTGGGTGGATTTTGAACCGGGCGATAGTTTAGTATATCTACTCCAATTTTCATACAACGTTCTGGTAAATCGATCCCCCATACTGGAAGCACTCGCTTTGGGTCGAGTAAAAGACAAAAAGACCGGTCGTACAGGTCTGCCATTATTTCTATTATAATTATTATAATTAATTTGGCGGACCTATTCGACAATACCACCCCCTGTAAATTTGTTGATTATCATTTTTTTTCTTCTGTAAGTGCATTCTTATCGATTAGTACATAAAGTTTCCGATTAAAAAAAAAGTTGGATAAAATTAAATATTTTTAGTGGGTGCTCAGTTTCTCATACAACATTATAGTAAATCGATCCTCCATTTTTAAAACACTCGCTTTTTTTTTTTTTCAAAACTTGTAAGAAATTAATGAAAAATATTGTTACGGAAATATGTTTTTATTCAAAAATTTTTTAGAATAGGAATTATTTTAAAGATTTTCTGTCAACTTCTTTTTTTTAATATTTTACATGTCATATTTTTATTTTTCGTTCCAAATTTTTTTACAACATTTTTTTGTCGATCTTCAGATTGTAAGCTTCTCTTACATTGTCTCAGCGACATCAAAGCGACCAAAATGCGAGTGTTTTAAAAATGGAGGGTCGATTTACTATAAACTTTCAAAGTTGTATGAGAAACTGAGCACCCACTAAAAATCTTAAATAATTATTTTTCCAAATTTATTTTTGATAAAAGGAAAGTTTAGGGTCTAAATTGATGATATTGCACTGAAAAAAGTATAAAACAAAACCAAAAAAAAAACGACAATCAACATACAGGTGGTGGTAATGTCGTACAGGTCCGCCATTATTATTATTATTTTAATATTTGTGACGTGTAATGTTTTAATATGAAAAAGAAAGAATTATTTTGACGAACGGGAAGATTACGGGATGCTCAGTTTCTCATACAACGTTCTAGTAAATCGATCCCCTATATTGGAAACACTCGCTTTGGGGTCGAATGCTGCGGACCTGTACGACTGGTCGTACTGGACCGCCATTATTTTTATTATAATTGTTTCATTATAATTATTTTTATTATAATTATTTTTATTAAATTATTATAATTATTTTTTTAATATTCGTGACGTATGGTGTTTTAATATGAAAAAGAAACAATTATTTTTACGAACCGGGAGATCAGGGCTGAAAACCTTGACTCTCCTGGTACTGGTGTCGGGAGTGTTACTAGGTTAGAACAGAGACAAAGAGGGAGGGATTAGGGAGACACACAAAGAGCAACTTCTTGAAGGGAGGTAACTGCTTTTGGTTTATCATTTTCTCCGATTATATTTACTAAAAATGGAGCTATTTCAATGATCTAAGTTAATAGCCCAGTGGTAATGTCTCTTGCTTGGAGAAGTTGTCATGTCAGGTTCGATCTTAGATAAAGGTTAATTTGTTGTAATGATGCTTTCAATCATCTTTCGGGACCTAACATGTTGAGGACAATATCTCTCACTGAACAACGATTGACCTTTTTATTATAATTTTAAACTTCTTCCCATTTTAATTTTTTGCAAGATACAATTTCTTTTTGAATTTAAGCTTTTAAAATAAAATAAAAGGTACCTTTTTTTTAAATTTCATTTTTAAATAAATTTAAAATAAAATATGTTAAAAAATCAAATATTTTTAACAAAAAAAGATTTTAAAATAAATGATTTATTTTAAAATATTTAATGAAATTTATTTATTTATTAAATATATTTATTTATTTATTAAATATATGTATTTATTTAATTTGAAATAAAATATTTTAAAATATTTTATTATTATTATTATTTATTAGTATTTAATTTATTTATTTATTAAAATTATTTATATGATTTATTAAAATATTCATTTGTATGATTTATTTTAAAATATTTAATTTATATCTCACAATAAAATTTCATATCCATTTAATTTCTATTTTTTCTCTTTCAGAAACTCCTCCAAAGCAAATAGAAGAACAGGTGTTTTAAAAAAAACCTGGAAAATTATTTTTAGCATTTTACGTACACAATTTTAAAGGGGAACATTTTCCCTCCTTTTTTTGGTGTTTATGATTTTAAAATTATAGGCAGGACCGCAGTTAGCTTGCATAAAAAAATTAAAATAAATCATAAATTATTTACTAGCAGCTCAGCCTATGAAAAAGCGTAATTATCGTTTTAAAATATCGATTATTGTCAAACCCAGAAAAATATGAGGAAAATTATTTTTTTAATCAGATTATATTTGATTTTGAATTGAATATTTTATTTTTGTTGTTAAAACCGAGAATTAACTTTTATTTAAAAACCTGACAATCTGTTAAAAATGGACGAAAAAATAATAACTTCTAAGAAATTTTAAAAAAGAGATTTTAATCAATATAATTTCTATTTGAAATACAATAGCATTTTGATTATTGGAAATAGTAAATTTAATCGTTTAGTTTTTAAAGCTAAAAAATGAAAGCTTCGAGAAAGCTTTTTTATTATTAAAAATTCAATTTTTAAAAACTTAGGTATGAGCAGAATATTTTTCCGTAGTAAGTTGGCATTTCTTTCTGCGATAGACTGGCTGCCAACCAAGGCTACAGAAGCCAATCTGTATATTGTTATCCGCATTCTATAGCCTTGGTTGGTCTATCAGGGGTCGGCAACCCCCAGCCCTCGAGTGAAATCTTGTCCGGCCCGCTACCTTACTCTGGACTAGACCTGATAAATATAGGTAAACCAAAGCAAAGTGACAGTTGATAGTCTGAAGAAAATATATTGCGTCGAAATATAAAAAAAAAAATTATTTCTTTTTACCTGGAGAATGTGTTTTAATTTTATTTTTTTATTCGAAGGCATTGCTAAAATTAACGTACGGCCTCACTTTCACTTTTTCTGTGGTGAAATTGCTTTCGTGAGCGCGCACTTTTAAATGAATATAAAAAGTGTTTTCAACCGGTTTTAATGGATTTTTTTTTCAATGCTGATTTATGAAACATTTATTTTTAAGATGTAATATTTTTTTTTTAACGAAATTCCTGTCAGATAATTTTTTTTTTCATTCTTTAAGGAACCTGTTTTATTTTTTTTTTATCGGATTGAAAAAAAGGCGAAATACTTTCTGCAACTCCAAAATATTTCACTTCCTGGTAAAGTTCCTTTTATTCGTAAATAAAAACAAGAAAATCCAGATACGTTTTCCAAGGCAAAAGTTATCGAAAATAATTTCCAAATAATTTCAAAATTGTATCTAAAATCAATTTTTATGCATTTTATATATATTTTTTTTACTTTTAATTAATGTAACTTTATATTTTTTTTGGTGTGTGTGTGATGGGGTTGGGAAATTACGTTCACACGATTTAAATGTAATTATTCTTTTTATTATGAAAATTTTCGACATACGAAAATGCTTCTGCAACTTGTTTTAAACAAAAAACATTATCATAAAATTTATGAAATAAGAAAATGTTTTTTGGCGGTTTTAAAAAAAACAACAGGAAGGCTATTTTTAAAAGTTTTTTTTTTTTTTTTACATTATGTAAAATTTATTCACAGTGTCACAGTAACATGGTTCTCCTCCATGACACTTAGAGAACCATAGATGTTTGGCCCTCCGCCATGATTCTACATAGCTTTTGGTCCCTCACTCTCCAAAAGGTTGCCGACCCCTGGTCTATGATAGCCTCATTAACGTTGTAACCGGTCAAAAAAAATTTTTTTATTATCGTTAACTTGATCCCTCATATCACTGCTGTAACCGGTTAAAAAATGAGGGATCGATTTTCTCTTATCGTTAAGTGCTAAAAAAGTGATGATTCCCCCATGAACTATCACTGTTGTTACCTGTTAAAAAATTAGGGATCGATTTTCTATTGTTGTTAAATAATTAAATAAATTGATCCCTCATGAACTACTTTACCGTTGTAACCGGTCAAAAAATTAGGGATCGCTTTTCTATTGTTAAGTAAATAAAAATTGATCCCTCATGAAGTTCTTTATACCACTGTTGTAACCGGTCAAAAAAAAAAAAAAAAAAAAAAAGGTCAATTTTTTATTTAGTCCCCGAAGGCCTTTACCCCTTCAAATTTTTCCAAAACATCCTTATTTCCATGCAAATGTAAATGCTGAACTCAAATCAATAAGTGTTCACGGTTTATTGAAGAAACCTACCTTTATTGATGTTAACGACCAGGAAAAAAATCGAACTTCTTCTAGCTCTTTATCTCACCCCTAACCACCATTCCCACATCTAATTTTCAGTGCTGAATGACTTTAGGCGTAGGATGCTTATTTCGGCTTATTTACTTCCTTGGTGCAATTACTACACGATTTGTTTTGTTTCGGAACTCAGTTTCCGCTGAAAGTTGCGTTTTTTTCTCTCCTTTTTTTTTAGTAGGGGGCTGTAGATTTTTTTTTAAAAGAAAGTTAACTTTCAAATAGAAATTTAAGGTTAGGGTTATTGCGTGTGTTTTTTTTTCTTTTTTTCTTGGTAATGAATTTAAGAAAGTTACACGTACTTAATTTGAGAAGAAAGTTAACTTTCAAATATATGAAAATAAGTGATAATTGGGTTATTGCGTGTATTTCCCCCCCCTTTTTGTGTTACTTATATATATTTGAAGGTCAATTAAACTACACTCGTCTTTTATTTTCATATATTTTAAACTTTCTTTTAAAAAATTCAATATTTTCATATATTTGAAAGTTAACTATCGTCGGAAAAAATTTAGTAAAACTACAATTATCACTTATTTTCATAAAAAAAAAGAAAAAAAAGAAGAAAAACAAAACACGCAAATACACGCAACTTTCAGCGGAAATTGAGTTCCGAAACAAAACAAAACGCGTAGTAATTGCACAAAAGAAGTAAATAGGCCGAAAATTAGCTTCCTGCGCCTAAAAGTCATTCAGCATTGAATGACATATTTCAAAGGTGGTTGAGGGTGAGATAAAAAGCGAGAAGAAGTTCGATTTTTTTTTCTGGTCGTTAACATCAATAAAGGTAGGTTTCTTCAATAAATAATTATCGATTTGAGTGCAACATTTACATTTGAACGGAAATAAAGATGTTTTGGAAAAAAATTGAAGGGGTAAAGGCCTTCGGGGACTAAATCAAAAATTTACCGTCAAAAAATGAGGGATCGATATTTTTATTCTTGTTATAATTTAAAGTAGTTCATGAGGGATCAATTTATAACTTAACGACAACAGAAAATCGATCCCTCATTTTTTTCCCTTTACAACGGTAGTAATATAAAATAGTTCGTTAGGGATCAATTTATAACTTAACGACAACAGAAAATCGATCCCTCATTTTTTCCCTTTAAACGGTAGTAATATAAAGTAGTTCATGAGGGATCAATTTATAACTTAACGACAACAGAAAATCGATCCCTCATTTTTTCCCTTTACAACGGTAGTAATATAAAGTAGTTCATGAGGGATCAATTTATAACTTAACGACAACAGAAAATCGATCCCTCATTTTTTCCCTTTAAACGGTAGTAATATAAAGTAGTTCATGAGGGTTCAATTTATAACTTAACGACAACAGAAAATCGATCCCTCATTTTTTCCCTTTAAACGGTAGTAATATAAAGTAGTTCATGAGGGATCAATTTATAACTTAACGACAACAGAAAATCGATCCCTCATTTTTTCGCTTTAACCGGTAGTAATATAAAGTAGTTCATGAGCGATCAATTTATAACTTAACGACAACAGAAAATCGATCCCTCATTTTTTCCCTTTAAACGGTAGTAATATAAAGTAGTTCATGAGGGATCAATTTATAACTTAACGACAACAGAAAATCGATCCCTCATTTTTTCGCTTTAACCGGTAGTAATATAAAGTAGTTCATGAGCGATCAATTTATAACTTAACGACAACAGAAAATCGATCCCTCATTTTTTCCCTTTAAACGGTAGTAATATAAAGTAGTTCATGAGGGATCAATTTATAACTTAACGACAACAGAAAATCGATCCCTCATTTTTTCGCTTTAACCGGTAGTAATATAAAGTAGTTCATGAGCGATCAATTTATAACTTAACGACAACAGAAAATCGATCCCTCATTTTTTCCCTTTAAACGGTAGTAATATAAAGTAGTTCATGAGGGATCAATTTATAACTTAACGACAACAGAAAATCGATCCCTCATTTTTTCGCTTTAACCGGTAGTAATATAAAGTAGTTCATGAGCGATCAATTTATAACTTAACGACAACAGAAAATCGATCCCTCATTTTTTCCCTTTAAACGGTAGTAATATAAAGTAGTTCATGAGCGATCAATATATAACTTAACGACAACAGAAAATCGATCCCTCATTTTTTCCTTTTAACCGGTAGTAATATAAAGTAGTTCATGAGGGTTCAATTTATAACTTAACGACAACAGAAAATCGATCCCTCATTTTTCCCTTTACAACGGTAGTAATATAAAGTAGTTCATGAGGGATCAATTTATTATTTAATGATTATAGAAAATCGATCCCTTATTTTTTAACCGGTTACAAGTACAACATTGATACAGAAAGTAGTTCATGAGGGTCAGTTTATGACTTAGCGATAATAGAAAATCGATCCCTCATTTTTTGACCAGTGACGACGGTAAGAGTTCATATAATTTAAAACTTAACGACCGTAGAAAATCTAACCCTTGTATTTCTGTGGTAATTAAGCAGTCGTTTAAAACTAAAAAAAAAAATTGATGTCACAGTTTCTGACCAAAATGCACATTAAAACCGTCCAGAGTTATTCCCCTTTATTCATTACTTTTTGTCTTATTTTTCGTTTTTTATTTCTTCTTTCCTTTCTTTTATAAAGTGTATTTAAATTACGTTTTGTAATTGTCGAATTGCGATGTTAAAAACCTAATTTGGTAATTGCAAATATTTAAAAAATATTAAATATAAATGAAAAAAAAAACCCCTAAAAATCAGAAAAAAAAATTGTATCGTGACGGTTGTTAATATTAATTATTTAATTTAACAAAAAAATTAATTATACAATAAAGGTACCTCAACTCATTTTCAGTACCTCAGTTTGAAAGTGAATTTAAAAAAAGGAAAAAGCTTTCTTGAAGCTTTCATTTTTAGCTTTAAATGAGAGCTAAATAAAATTTACTATTTCCAGTTAGTCAAATACTCTGATTTATTTCAAATAGAAATTATATTGATTGGAAACACAGCATTTTGAATTTTTGATATTAAAAGTTGTAATTTTTTCGTCCATTTTTGAGTGATTGACAAGTTGTGAAACAACAGCTAATTTTTTTAGTTTTGAAAATCTTGCAAAAATAAAATATACATCTGTGAAAATTAGCAAGTTAAATTAATCTGATTTGAAACAAGTATTACTTGCTTACAGCATTAGGATTTTTACCAAAATTTCAAATGTGTTAGAAAAGATTAAAATTTTTTTTTAAATATTAAAAAAATATCCGTTGGTCTTTCCTCTTAATAATAATATCAACATTTTGACGATAAAACTTAGTTTTTATTAAGTTTGCATGCTATGCTGTTTTTTCAGTGAATGATTGGAGATACATCCTCAAAACTGTAATGGTAAGGGTCATACGATAAATTAAATACCACGATAAGAATCAAACCGGAGTTAAGACCACAACAATCAAAGACATTTTGTTTTTTTTTAATAATCATATCGCCCCAAGTAAGGCATTTTACTGTCACTATTTTGCGGGGGTGGGTACATAGGAGGAGAGTTATGAGAAAGAGTGACAGATTATAGGGGGTGTCAGTAAGTGGATAAGAGAAAGATGAGAATACTGATGAGAGTGGAGTGGACGGAGAAAGGAGCATGAGAGAGAGAAAACAGGTTAGTGAGATAGGAGATGACTATTGACTTTACATTTAAATTCTTGGAGATTGTAGCTGTCGGGGAAGCATTTAAATGGAAGGGAATTCCACAGGCAGAAAGTGCGAGAAAAGAAGCTGCTGGAGTAGAATTTGCATTTACATTTTATTGATTTCACAGTAAAAGGGTGGGACCTAGTTGCTAATCTTGTGGCTCGAGTAAATTTATATATGGGTCACCAGTGAGCTAAGTACATTGGAGCAGAATCCATGAAAGTATTTGTAGAAGAGACACAGGGAAGTCACATTGCACCGGTGAGAAAGTGACTGTATCTAAGCTGCCAAGTCGAGATCTATCACATTACAGATTCTCTGTTGGATTTTGTCAAGGACCCCTAGGTGGATAGCAGGAACACCCAACCAGATATGGCAGCAGTATTTAATGCACAGGTGGATGGTAGATTTATATATTTACAGGATTGTTTCAGACGGGAAAAATTTCCTGGCCCTCCACAGAGAACCGACTTTCTTAGCAGCAAATTTAGCTATGGATTCTGTATAGTCATTCCAGTTGAGGTCTGATGTGAGAGTTGAGCCAAGGAGGCGCAGTGTTTTGCTTTCAGGGAGACTAGCCTGATCCATGCTAATGAGGGGTAGGAGCAGTTGTCTGTAATGTTCAAGGAACACAATATTTATTCTCAGAATGTTATCAGAAAGAGCAATACAAATATAGAAAGATGTGTGTGTGTGTGTGTGTGTGTGTTTTATAGATTTTGCAAAGGCGTTCAATAAAGTACGACACAAATAACCATCAGTACTGCTCATCAAACTTGATATATTTGAGAAGGATATTAAAATAGGTACCTTCCGTACCTAAATTTTAAAATGAATTTTTAAAAATAAAGAACTTTCTTGAAGCCCTCATTTTAGCTTTAATTGAAAGTTAAATGATTAAATTTACTATTTCCTGTAAGCAAAATACTCTGGAGTATTTCATTAGAAATTATATTGATTTGAATCGCAACTTTTTAAGCGTTTTCAAAAATTATCATTTATTCGTCCATTTTAATAGATTAACAGGCTTTAACAAAAAGTTAATTCTTGGTTTTAAAAACCTTACAAAAATGAAATTTTGCATTCCTGACGTGTTATTTTTGGAAAATTAGCTAATTTATATTAATCTTATTTGAAACAACTATTACTTTTTTATAGCATGAAATGTAGTATAGAACAATTTCTTAATTATGAAGGTCATATCTTTCTGACATGATAAGTGATTGATGACAGCCATCAAACACGTGAGCTTTTAATGATATATATATCACTTATGACTTTGTGTTTATTAAGCTTGTGGCCTATTTTTCATCATGCTAGGGGCTTACGGCCTATCACGTTGAATACACCGATTTTTGCTCGATCACCGAAGTTAAGCAACGTTGACCCTGGTGAATACTTAGATGGGTGACCGCTTGGGAATACCAGGTGCTATACGCATATAGTGATGGATGTGCATTGTAGGTGCAGTGGATAATGACTCGGAAAGAGAAATCGGTAAGCCGAGTTTGAATTTCTGTTGAATAAGCTGCATTCAATTAAGCACTGGTACCCTTGGGAAAGGTATTAATCCGTCCCTTCCCTCCAGTCATGGGTTAAATAACAAGAGTAGGACTTGGGGACCCTGCCCATAAAAACAAATCCCAATGAATCTTTATACTCGAAAAGAAAAAAGTATTACTAGACACAAAACTTATATAAAAACAACAATAAATTGTTGAAAGAAAAAGGTATTACCGACAATAAATAAATAAAGTTTAGTTGGTAATAAATGACCCGCCAAAGTTTATTTGCCATAAAAACAAAACAACCAACCAACCAACCAACCAACCAACCAACCAACCAACCAACCAACCAACCAACCAATCATCATGCTTGGCTGTTTTTTGTTTTAATGGAGGTACATATTTTGCATCCTCAATAAAGAGAAAGACAGTTTGGATGCAAAAATACAAAAAGAGCCCTGATTGCTCGAACTTAACCTGGAAGTAACAAGACAGTGTGCAGAAGTCTCGCCTATCATATATGGGTCACTACAAATTCTTTGTTTTTGATTCTGTTGTGCCAGCCCACAATGTTCAAAGATGAATGATGTTTGCCAAAACCCTTCACTCAGCCAAAGCCTGTTTTTCACTGTTGATCTTAGGAAGAAGTTGTATAAAATGGACAGTTTAAATTTGGGATTTAACCAGTTTAAATCTTCTTACAGGAATCATTTTTGTTTTGACTTATATGTTTTTTCTTTTTTACAGCTTATCAACCCTTTGTAAGTTATTACAAGCCAAAAAATATGTTTGATTGAACAAATTTTTAGGGTGGGGAAAAATAATAATAGTTTAGTGATAGAAATCTTACTATTTAATCTATAACTGGGGATGGAGAAAAGTGTTGGATTCATACCTTTCCCAAGGATATTTGCACATAAATAAATATTACAGTTAAAACGTAAAAATTCCCTAAAATATAAAAAATTTTAAAAAGTAAAAATTCTCTAAAATATAAAAAAAATCTCTAATATACGAAAAATTTCTAAAATATAATAACTCTATAAATTGTAAAAATTCTCTAAAATATAAAAATCCTCTAAAATATACAAACAGTTTAAAATATAAAATTATCTAAAATCTTAAAACTTAAAAAATATACAAATTTTGTCAAAAAAAATTTGTAAAATATAAAAATTGTCTGAAACATAAAAATTACATAAAATATAGAAATTCTCTAAAAATATAAAAAATACCCTACAAATATAAAAATTTCATGAAACGTAAAAATTCATTAACATGTATAAATTCTCTAAAATATAAAAATACTCTAAAATATAAAAATGATTTTAAAAAAATTCTCTAAAATATAAAATCTTTCTAAAATATTGAATTCTCTTAAACAAAAAATTCTAAAAAATAAAAACTTCCTACAATGTAAACATTTTCTAAAATATAAAAATTCTCTAACATACAAAAAGTATTAAAAATGTAAAAGTTTTTAAGATAACAATTTTCCAAAATAAAAAAGTCTAAAATGTAAACATTTTCTAAAATAAAAAAAATTCTTCAAGAGGTAAAAATTCTCTTAAATATAAAAATTGCATAAAAATAAAAAAAAATTATAAATTATTCAAATTCTCAAAAATATACAAATTCCATAAAATATAAAACTTTTGTAAAATATAAAAATTTTCTAAAATCCAAAAAGTATCTAAAATCTTAAAACTGTCTAAAATATGTCATTTTTTTTAAACTTAAAAAATTTCTAAAATATGAAAACTATGTAAAACATAAAAATTACATAAAATACTAAAATTCTCCAATGATATAAAAATACCTTAAAAAATATAAAAATTCAATGAAATGTAAAAATTTATTAAAGTGTAAAAATCTCTAAAATGTAAAAATTATATAAAATATTAAAATATTTTCAAATATTAAATTATCTAAAATAAACAAAAACTTGAAAACAAAAATTCTCTAAAATATAAACATTTTCTAAAGTATAAACATTTGCTAGCATATGCAAATTCTCTTGAATATAAATTTCACTAAAATAAAAAAATCTTTTAAAATGTTTCTAAAATATAAAAATTTTCTAAAATATAAAAATTGACTAAAATGTAAAAATTGTCTAAAATATTAAAATACTCTCAAATATAAGTTTTCTAAAACATAAAAAAATCTCTAAGATATAAAAAATCTCTTAAATATAAAAATTGCCTAAAAATATATTTCCTTAAAAATGAAACAATTCTATAAAATATAAAAATTCTTGAAAATATAAAAATTCCATAAAATGTAGAAATTTTCTAAAATATAAAATTCCATATCTTAAAACTGTTTAAAATATTAAAATCTTTTTTAAACATAACATAAAAAAACATTAAAATGAAAAAAATTCTCTTGAATATAAAAATTCTCTAAAATATTTAAGTTTTCTAAAACATAAAAATTAAATAAAATATAAAAATTCTCTAAAAAAATAAAAATACCCTAAAATTATAAAAATTTAAGGAAATATAAGAATTCACTAAAATTTAAAAATCTCTAAAATGTAAAAATTATCTAAAATATAAAAATGTTTAAAATATAAAAATGTTTAAAATATAAAAATTCTTTAAAATATTAATCTTTCTAAAAAATTCTCTAAAATTTTCTAAATTCTCTAAAATATGAAAATGTTCCAAAATATAAAAATTGTCTAAAACAAAAAAATTTATAAAATATAAATATTTCTTAAAATGCAAAAATCTCTAAAAATAAAAATTCTCTAAAATATGAAAATTGTCTAAAAAGTAAAAAAAATCTCTAAAATATAAAAATTCACTTAAATATAAAAATTCTCTATAATCAGAAAATTGTCTAAAACATAAATTTTCTAAAGTTTAAAAATTGTTTAAGATATAAAAATTCTCTAGAATATCAAAATTTTATAAAGTATAAAATTCTCTAAATTAAAAAAAATTTCTAAAATATAAAAAATCCTCTATAATATAAATTTCTTTTAAATATAAAATTGTTTAAAATATAAAAATTGTCTAAAATATTTCCTTAAAATATAAATAAAAATTATCTAAAACTCTAAAATATATATTTACGGGTTTCACTGAAAATGTCAGATACGTATTATCATTAAGTTTTTTATATAATTTTTCATGCGTTCTTTTGATTTTTGATTTTCAGAACTTAAATTATGAAAGAGTGATTGAATTTTGTTTAATGGCATATCCCCCTCTGTGAGTTATTTAATGCCACAAAAATGAGTTTTTAAGGTATTTTTTTAATGTTCGGTTATAGTGAGAAGGTTGATTTAGTCAGATTTTAATAAAAATTTGTTGTTGTTATACTTTTTTATTTTAGAAAACTGAAAATGTCTTCTAGTTTTGTATTCAAAAATGTTTTGCTGAGAATAATTTTATCCTTCGAAAATGTGTTATGGTAATATTCTTTTCTTTAAAAATGTATTGTTGGTAATATTTTTCCTTCAAAAACATATATTTTTCTATAAAAGTCTATTTTTAGACTTTTATAGTGTTTTGACCCCAGTTTGGAGGTTAACTATTTGCCTATCTCTGGGACCCTAACAGATGCTACCACTTTGGGTCATGGTGGACCTGGGAATAACAGCAATTGAGAGGTGGTTCCATGCTCCTCACAACCTCCCAATCAGAGGCCTTGCTGCCAGATGCAGTTTATCGTCATACCCAGGATCATAATTTATGAAAGAATTGTCTGAAAGGTTTTGTTTTTTTATTTTTAAGTTCTTTCGGTTACACTTTTAGTCATTATCAAGGATGAATTTTGTATTACTTGGAATTAAATATGTATAAAATTTATTTATATAGTCATATGTTCTAAACACAGTAAGCACATTGTTGTCGTGTTCATAATTGATGTTATTAAGTCTAGGATTTCTTCTTATTAGTAATGCCTCTATTATTTTTAATCTTCTTTTGCATATGGATGATGCTCTTATGTATGTATTGTCAACAAATGTGTCACAGAAATGTCCTGATAAATCTCCGTGTATGTTTAAATGAAATCAGATGAAACCATGATCGGAAATGCTGTAATGTGAAAGTGGTTGAAAGTGCGGAAATTTGTCATTTAAACATATTAAAAAAAAAGACACAGGGAAGATACATTAGAGTGGTGGGAAAGTGGTTGAAGTCTAGATGCCAGGTTAGGACCAATAATGTTGCAGATTCTTCTTTTGATTTTATCAAGAACTAGCAGTATAGCCCGGCGTTGCTCGGGGGTAATGGCACGAAAGACTAAAAAGCAATAGTTGTTTCCAGTAAAAGCAAAACATTAGACTGAAAGAAAAATGAATGGTTGTAAGTCAAATTTTGATTTCCTGCTATCGATATCAAATAAGTTTTACGTCGTAAACTGAATTTTGAAGACTAAATAAGTCATTAATAAACAGTTAACTCTATAAGGATAGGATTTAAACATGAAAGCAATGAGAATTATTAAGGACACCATTGTCGTAAGAAAAATACCAATTATATTAAGGGGTGTTAATGCTAGGGGGATCAGTTTATTACTAAATAACAATAGGAAACCGATCCCCCACCTTAGGACCAATACAAGCTTTAATTGTATTCGTTTCCAATTATATTAATATTGTTAACTAGCAGTATAGCCCGGCGTTGCTCGGTTGTAATGAAAGCTTTAAAACTAATCCATGGTCCTGGAGCTCAGACTCTTTGGACATTGGCGCGAAAGACTAAAAAGCAATAGTTGTTTCCAGTTAAAGCGAAACCGTAGACTGAAAGAAAAATGAATGGATGTAAGTCAAATTTTGATTTCCTGGTATCGATTTATACATATATATATATATCATCGATTTTCTGCACTATTGTAAGAACTACAACCTTGAAACTTCTGAATATCGTTTCTTATAACCTTTGTCTATGAGTGTATCAAATTTGATTAAAATTGAACCACTCCTTCTATAACCCAATTTTTTCGATTATTGATTTTCGATATTTATCAGTGGTACCTCGACACAAAACCTAGCTAAGAACACTCACAGACACTTATAGTACAACTGTGTCAATTTTCAAGAAAATTGGTTCAGCTGTTTCGGAGTCTCTAGGTAATGGATACACACACACACAGACACACACACACAGAGACAAAGTTCCATTTATAAATAAGTTTAGATCTCTAAATATATAGCAGAAGCAACAGACCAAATTTGACAGCAATATTCAATAGATATACGAATGATAGATTTATAAATCTGTAAAGTACATTCTGGTGAGAAAAGTTGTTTAGCACAACACAGTGAACTAACATTTCTAGCAGCAGACCTAGCAATTGATTCAATATAATTTTCCCACTTATTGCTAGCGGAAAACATTAAGCCAAAAAGTCATGAGAAGTCACTGTCCTGGAGGTTATTTTGGTCACCAGGGTATATCATTCTCGTTCCATGTGTGATGCCACTTCTGGTAGCCATGTGGTTATCTCCCTTTAACTTAACTCTTCTAAGTTACTTGTTCACCACTGCTGTAGCCTGGTATTGAACTTACATCTCTTTGGGTCAAGTCATTGGAACTAACCACTGTCCATGTCCTTGAGGACAAATAACTTGTTAAGTTCCTTTTTTATCAGACGTTCCCCAAGACATTTATTGATGACGTGTGGGTTTGTTTTTTGTTTTTTTAATAATCGTGTTGCCCCAAGCAAGGCATATTATTGCCACTGTTGAGCAGGGGGTTACATAGGAGGAAAGTTATGAGAAATGTTACAGGGGATGTCAGGAAGAGGGTAAGAAAAAGATGAGAATATTGATGAGAGTGAAGTGGACGGAGAAAGGAGCATGAAAGAGAGGGTGCAAGTTATTGAGATAGGAGATGACGATTGACTTTACATTTTAATTCTTGAAGATTGTAGCTGTCGGGAAAGCAAGTCAACAGAAGAGAATTCCACAGGCGGGAAGTGTGAGAAAAGAAGTTGCTTGAGTAGAATTTGTGTTTACAATTTATTGGTTTTACAGTAAAAGACTAGAGCCTAGTGACTTGGGTAAATTCATATATAGGGGTACCAGTGAGCTAAGCTCATCTGAGCATAAGCTGTGAAAGTATTTGTAGAAGAGACACAGGGAAGCTACATTGCGCCGGTGAGAAAGTGACTGTATCTGAGCTGCCAAGTCGGGATTGATAACATTACAGATTCTCCATTGGATTTTGTCAAGGACCCGTAGGTGGATAGCAGGAGCACCCGACCAGATATGGCAGCAGTATTCAATGCACGGGCGGGTGGTAGATTTAAAAGTAAAATAAATTAAACAGATTCATTTTATCGGAAGAAGGGGGACAAACTCCAGCTTTTCTTATCCCCACCTACACATGCACCCCCTCTCCAGGCCACTTAAACCCTTATCTGGAACCGGAAATAAAGTCCTTTTTACTGGTATCAATCAAGATCTCTTTTTAGTTCTGTTTTAGGTAGTAAGATTTTCTAACAAACAGCTGGGTGCAGAAGCGTTATTCGTTATTTTGAAGTTATTTTTTGGGCTGTCTCGAATGTTTTTGTATAAAATACTGAGTTCATGTATAATTTGGGTTATTGATAAGACTGAGAAAATTTTAATCTTGCTTATATGCCTTATTCACCAGAGACGTAGTTGGTCATGGCTCTCAAAAATTTCCTCTCTTTTGTAGCTCTTAATAAATTGTTTTTTTTCTCTAATATATTTTGCTCAAGCCCATCAAGTATGTTATGCATTGTTTTCCTCTGTACCCCTGTTCAATTCCTGTCCTGTGAGTATCAGATTTCCAAGCCCTCTTTCCTCATTATGTGATATTATAGATATTTCAACTGTCTCTTCCTAATGTTAAGTATAAGTTTCCTTTTGTTTCCATTTTCTCTTAAACTTTGTCATTGCTCACGTATTTAGTCCATGGAGACTCAATTTCTGTCCTGTGACTATCAGATTTTCCAAGGCCCCCTTCCTGACATAATTTGTCCACGATTTCCTGAGATCGATTCAAGTTCCTCTGTCCCTCTTGTTTTTAGTTGTTCTGTGTATATCATATTTTCTAAGCCTTCCTTCTTCACTTGTTTATATTAGATATATATTTTGGGAAAAGCTTTTTTTTATTGCCATTAATTAACTAACCTACTCCCAGGATTGTTGTATATGTAATGTTTTAAAGTCAGAGGTTTTAACCGGGAGAATTATTATTTTGGGTTCTGTATCCATTCAGGATGTGGATGATCATGGTTTTCTATAACTTTCTATCCAATTTAGCTCTACATTTGGTTTGTAAGTCCTGGGCATGACAGTAAACTGTATCCAGCAGCAAGGCCTCTGATTGGGATGTTGTGAGGAGCATGAAACCACCTCTTAATTGCTGTTGTTCCCAAGTCCACCCTGACCCAGAGTGGTAGCACCTGTTAGGGTCCCAGCTATGGGCAAATAGCTATCCCCCAACTGGTAAAAACAATATGAAAGTATCAAAAATAAAAGAAAATTTTATAATAATATACACAGAAAAATAAACTTTTATAAAATAAAAATATATACTTTTTGAAGGAAAAATATTACCAACAAAAAACAAAAAATTATTACCATAACCTTCTATAAAAAATATATACATTCTCAGCAAAATTTTTATGAATACAAAACTGGAAGATGTTTTCAGTTTTCTAAAATTAAAAAAAAAATTTTTCATTAAAATTTAACTGGATTAGCCTTCTCACTATAACAAAAAAAAAAAAAAAAAAAAAAAAAAAAAAAAAAAAAAAAAAAAAAAAAACAACAAAAAAAAAAAAAAAAAAAAATGTAAAACCCCACCCTTCCGGCATTAAATAACCTACAAACAGAACTCAAACTCAGACTCAAACATTTGGTTTTTCGCCTTACTATACCTCCAAATCTCTGTCCGTCATCTGTTTACAGAAGATCATTTGGTAGGTTACATGTTGTTTTCTCTGTCACTCTTGCCTTCAGTTATACCCTATGAGTATCAAATTCTCCATGCCTTCTTTCTTCAGTATGCTTCCTAGAATGTTCAACTGTCTCTTTCTGATTCTAAGAATATGTTTACTGCTAAATTTTTGTTTTGTTCCCTGAAGGTCTTTACCCTGTCAAATCTTTTCTAAACTCCCTTAATTACGTGCAAATGTATATGCTGAACTCAAATTGATACTTGTTTATTGAAGAAACCTAAATTTTTCCGTTTATCGACCAGAATAAAATCGGACTATATCTCACCCCTTACCATCGTTCTCTTATCTGATTCACCGCTGAATGACTTGAGGCATAGGATATTTATTTCGGCCTTTTTACTTCCTCTGAGCAGATAGTCTGTGATTTGTTCGGTTTCGGAAGTCAATTTCCATGCAGTAATTCCAAAAGGAAAGTAAATTGGTCGAAAAATCAGCAAACTACGCATGAAGTCATTCTGCAGGGAATAACATTTTTTGAACCGTGGTTACGGGGGTGATATAAACAGCGAAAAGAAGTTCGATATTTTTCTGGCTGTAAACTGAAAAGAAAAGGTAGGTTTCTTCAATAAACAATTATCGATTTGAGTTCAGCACTTACATTTGAACGGAAATAAGGATGTTTTGAAAAAATTTGAAGGGGTAAAGGCCTTCGGGGAATAAAACAAAAATTTACCGTCAAAAAATTAGGGATTTTTTTTTTGTGCTGCAGAATGTTTTTTTAAGAAAGTTAACTTTCAAATAGAAATTTAGGGTTAGGGTCATTGTGTGTGTTTTTTTTTCTTTTCTTGGTAATGAATTCAAGAAAGTTACGTGTACTTAATTTGAGAAGAAAGTTAACTTTCAAATATATGAAAATAAGTGATAAATGGGTTAGGGTTCGGGGTTAGGGTTATGGTTAGGGTTATTGCGTGTATTTTCCCCCCCTTTTTTTGTGTTACTTATATTTTTGAAGGTCAATTAAACTACACTTATCACTTATTTTCATATATTTGAAAGTTTACTTTCTTAAAGAAAATTCTATATTTTCATATATTTGAAAGTTAACTTTTGTCGGAAAAAATAAAGTAAAACTACAATTATCATTTATTTTCAAAAAAAGAAAAAAAAACACACAAATAAATGCAACTTTCAGCGGAAATTGAGTTCCGAAACAAAAGAAATCACGTAGTAATTGCACAAAAAAAGTAAGCCGAAAATTAGCTTACTGCACCTAAAGTCATTCAGCACTGAATGACATATTTCAAAGGTGGTTGAGGGTGAGACAAAAAGCGAGAAGAAGTCCGATTTTTTTTCTGGTCGTTAATATCAATAAAGGTAGGTTTCTTCAATAAATAATTATCGATTTGAGTTCAGCATTTACATTTGCACGGAAATAAGGATGTTTTGAAAAGATTTGAAGTGGGTAAAGGCCTTCGAGGAACAAAACAAAAATTTACCTGTTTTCTTTTCTTTTACATTTTCCTTAAAGCTTTCTCATTACTAACATGTCACATTGAATGTATTCTCAGTATCCTCCTGTAAAACCATATCCCATTGGCCTAAGTTTTTTTTCATCTGAGAGGAAATTGTCCAGCATAGTCATGGAGAGGGATTGACATTACATTGCAGTTCAGCACATTTTTTTGCATAAAATGTAATTTTCCTGTTGTGTAATATTTTATTACGCCTTAAATAAATTCTCACTGATTTTTCGTTAAAAGTAATGTTTTATTTACAAAAATTAGTAAGAATCATGTCACTAAAAGTATTTGTCCATTGACAGCCACTAATTTATCCCATCTTTCTGGCAATATTTGAATTCCATGACAAAAAAATGACACGTCTTTTGAGGCTAATCACACTTCAACACATTTTTTGACATTTTCAAAAGAATATAAGTCCTGCTAAGCCAGGCCATGTGCCATCGATCGCAACAAATGATAATTGGACAGGGTATTGTTTGGTGGAATACAGTGGGTAGGGGTAAGACTTCCCATTTAAGCATTTTCAAATAGGTTTTCACCCATTTTGCAACATGTGGCCTAGTGCTGTCATGTTGCAGAATCACTTTGTCATGTCTCTGCTTATATAGCAGCCATTTTTTTTCCCATAATGCTCAACTCAAATGCATCAATTGTAGCCAATAGTGATTTCCCATGATGACTTCGATCAGTTTGAGCCGCTCATAATAAGCTACACTCAGCTGATCCCACCAAATGTAGAGCAGCAACTTCAAACCATAGATATTCCATTTTGTCGCTGATGTTGATGCATGGCCAACCTTACTCAATGATCTTCTACACTTAGGGTTATCGTAGCATATCCACTTTTTAACCTTTCCTTTTCTACTATTAAAGCAGCTATTCACATTTGACAAAATGCCATTCGATGTCTATCGGCTTGAACTTGTTCAGCACCCAATGTCTTTGCTTTTGAATCATTCCTAAAGCTTTCAAACATTTCGAAACTGTTGTATGATCAACTCCTAATGATTCTTAAATCACTGGTGCCCCCTAAATACGAATTTGCACGAGATACTAGATTAGCAACTAGATCCCTCACCCTTTTACAGTGAAACCGATAAAATGCAGCCTAACTTCTACTCCAACAGTTTCTTTCCTCGCACTTCCCGACTGTGGAATTTTCTTCCAAACGATTGCTTCCCCGACGGCTACAATCTCCAGGAGTTTAAATGTAAGGTCAATAGACACCTCCTAACACACTAACCTGCTCCCATTCTATCAAGCACTCTTCCCATCTGCCCAACCCTCATCCTCGGTATCCTTACTCATCTGTCACCTTCCTCCTCTCATTCCCTATGTCTAACCACTCCTTCTCTTTACCTTCCCCTATGTAGCCCCATGCGCAATAGTGGCAGTGGAATGCCTTGCTTGGGGTGAGATGATTAAAAAAAAAAAAAAAAAAATTCTGTAAGTTCAGCTTGTGCCTGACATGAGTCTTCATGAAGTAATGACTTCAATTCTTTGTCTTCAAACTTTTTTTAGTAAAATGAAGAAATTCTAGTGTAACCGGAAATAAAGGTTAGTTAAGAAAAGAAAGAGGCAAAGAAGGTGAGTTAGGAAAGGAAGAGGTCAAATAGGGGGAGAGGGGCAATAGCTGCACACTAAACATAGGGGTGGAGGAAAGGCAGTTTACCAGAGAGGTTAAGGGAAGCTGGTAAGAAAAATACTTAAGGGTATTATATGTATTTTTTTTTTAATCATATCACCCCAAGCAAGGTGGTAACGCCACTGATGAGCAGGGGGCTACGTAAGAGTGAAAAGATTGGAAAAGAGAAAGCCGGAAACCACTTCCTAAACAGGGAACAAGGGATGAGCCTCTTCACCTGTTCAATAGACATGGGTGGGGTATGAACCGGGCGATAGTTTAGTCTATCTACTCCGATTGAAAAAAAAAAAAAAGAAAAAGGAGTGAAAATATTGGAAAAGAGAACAAGGGATGAGCCTCTTCACCTGTTCAATAGACATGGGTGGAGTGTGAACTGGGCGATAGTTTAGTCTATCTACTCCAATTGAAAAAAAAAAGAAAAGAAAAAGGAGTGTAAATATTGGAAAAGAGAACAAGGGATGAGCCTCTTCACCTGTTCAATAGACATGGGTGGAGTGTGAACCGGGCGATGTATAAATTTAAATTTTAACCAGTATCAATAAATTTAGGCTAAACATTAATATAACGATTAAATTTGAAGAAAAATTTATTTCCCAAATGTAAAATACTGAATTTACATATTGTTATGGGGAAACACACCTATTCCTCAGATAATGAACTCTCCCTCCGTTATGGGGAAACACACCTATTCCTCAGATAATGAACTCTCCCTCCGTTATGGGGGAAACACACCTTTATCTTCATCATCAAACCATTATTTTTGAAAAACCAATCCCTGCATGTTGTTTCTGACATACCATAATCACCATAAGACTCAACAAGTATTCTGTATACTTCAGATGTAGACTTCTTTTAAATAAAGTAGTGCAGTAAAATTCCCTGCAAATACACTGTCTTTGGCACGAAATCCGACATGTTTAACGCTATGAAAAACAAAGTGACATACACATAATTTCAAGCTATATCCTCATAGATGCATTACCAGCTGCAACTACACTCACGCAGTTCTGGGAATGCCATTTGTTGGAAAACAGTGATAACTTATTCAAGGTCCTAATACTTCGTTTTTCGGAAGACGTCTTTCTCCATTTCAGTGCAACCTTGGATTTAGATTTCACAGTTTACATCCTCTGTACTTGCTTAATTCTGGCATTTCTAAATTATAATTCACATTTTAGACTTTTTCATTTGTTAACAACCAATCATTTTGTTTTCTTACAATTTAAGTCTAGTCTTTTCTTTCGACATTGCTCTACTAATGTGTCTCAAACAGTGTGACTGAGCGATTAGAATGTTTGCTTTCTGACCATGAGGCTCGGTTTCAAATTTCTCCATGGTCGATTTGTCAGGAAGATGACTTCTTGATGTTATCAGTCTGGAGAAAGCGATCAAAGCGTGCAGAATATTTGGGAAGTGCATGAAAGCCATACTCAGGGTTGACCTAATCTTTGTGGATGAAACTGGGTAGACGGTACCCTTGGGGAGCTGTAGATGGCTGTGCTAGCATGAAGTTACAAGTCATCGTGGCCGAGGGTTTGAGCATGTTGGCCTTGTTCAGATTGTTGATTATGCCAGATAACACCTTCTCTCCCAGAAACTGTAACTAGATATGCTCAACATAGTTACAGTATAAACCACAGGTGGACTCTGTGGGTGTTGAGCAAACACAAATGTGACTGAGCAAACGGCTGCAACTGGGATAATTAGCTGCCCTTGAATGCTATCGTTTTTTTTTGTTTTTGTTTTTTGTTTTTTTTTTGTTACATTTGAGCCTGCTTAATATTGAAATTAGTTAATTAATAACAGATGAAAAAAATTCTATTCTATATCCAATATAAGGAATGCTAAAACTTTTTTTAACCGGACCCACCCAATCAAAATCCGACTAAAAGGTCAATCACCAGAATAGTTATTGACATTCTTTCTTGGTCGGACTGAGAACTTTTCACTGCGATAATCAGATCACCGGAGCATATGCAAGAACCCCTTTACATGCACGGTCAGTCTAGGTTTCTCCCGTATGTACCACCGGGTGGATGTTGAAGGCAGGTATCGTAAAATTAGCCTATTGCCATTTTTTTCTTTTCTTTAACTTTGACAAAAAGGTCCTTGAAAATATTGGGAAAGGTCAAATGCTGAAGGTCAGATTTTAGGCATGTCACTCAGCATTGACCTTAGAATTTGATAACGGGGTCACTGGTGACCTTTCACTTCAACTCCACGCATTAAATAATTTCCTTTTACAAATAATTTCTTTTTGTAGACTGTCAAACATTTTTATAGAACCCTCAAGGTGACTTTTCTTCATTCCTTTTAGTTTTTCTTTCTTTCTTTCTTTCTTTCTTTCTTTCTTTCTTTTAAATATTCTTTTTTCTTTATTCCCTTGTTTGTTTGTTTCATTTAATTCATTCGTTCATTCTTTCTTTCTATCTTTATAAATATTTTTCTTTCTTCCTTTATAAATATTCTTCTTCTTTCTTTCTTTCTTTCTTTAAAAACTTCTCTTTTGTCTTTCTTCCTTTTTTCTTTCTTTCATTCTTTCTTTTCTTTCTTTCTTTATTAATATTTTTTGTTCCTTTATTAATATTTTCTGTTTCTTTGTTTCTTTCTTTCTTCCTTCCTTTATAAATATTCTTTTTTGTTTATTTCCTTGTTTTGTTTCAATTAATTCATTCGTTCGTTCTTTCTTTCTATCTTTATTAATATTTTTTCTTTCTTCCTTTATAAATATTCATCTTCTTTCTTTCTTCAAAACATACTCTTTTGTCTTTTTTTCTTTATAAATATTTTTCTTTCATTCTTTCTTTCTTTTCTTTCATTATTAATATTCTTTTTTGTTTGTTTATTAATATTTTTTCTTTGTTTCTTTTTTTGTTTGTTTGTTTGTTTATTTATTTATTTATTACATTCTTTCTTCCTTTATAAATATTTTATTTCCTTGTTTGTTTCAATTAATTAATTCCTTCATTCTTTCTTTCTGTCTTTATTAATAACTTTTCTTTCTTCCTTTATAAATATTCATCTTCTTTCTTTCTTTCTTAAAAATATTCTCTTGTCTTTCTTCCTTTATAAATATTTTTCTTTCTTTCATTAATTCATGCATTCTTTTCTTTCTTTATTAATATTCTTTTTTGTTTCTTTATTAATATTCTTTCTTTCTTTCTTTGTTTCTTTCTTTATTAACATTCTTTTTCTTTCTTTCTTTCTTTATCGATATTTTTTCTTTATAAATGTTTTTGTGCTTATACATATATTCTACCAAGCGCTCATAGCTCAGAGGTAGAATCGCTGACGCCAATTCAGTTGGATTTCAATCCTGGGTAAAAGCAATCGGATGTCTAACCGTACTGATGAGCTGTGATACAGCGAAAAAGATCTGCCTGCAGATGACTATATATACATATATATATATATATATATATATATATATATATATATATAGGAAATAATATTAAAACGTTTTGAGTTTAAAAGTGTGTTTTTTTTTACAGTATTTGTTTATTTCTACTATTATATTTTATATTTCAGACCGCCCTCGGTCTTTCATCAGAAACAAATGATTTTAAAATTTGAATTAGTAACGTATTTCGCGAGATTTTGAGAGAGCGTCTGTGAAGAGTCTGTTTACATCACGTGACGCGTTTGTTTACATCACACGACGTGTTTAAAACTCTCTTCACAAACGCGTCAGGTGATGTAAACAGACTCTTCACAGACGCTTTCGCGATATAGGTTACTAATTCAAAATTTAAAATCATTTGTTTCTGATGAAGGACCGAGGGCGGTCTGAAATATAAAATATAATAGTAGAAATAAACAAATACTGTAAAAAAAAAACACAATTTTAAACTCAAAACGTTTTAATATTCTTTCCTATACATATTAAGAGAGTATACGTGGATCATCACTATGTTATTTGGATCTTATATATATATATATATATATATATATATATATATATATATATATAAGCTCTCACACCATGATTGAGCACTCTAGAAGAATGGCAGACTTTGAAAAAACAGTAGCTACTTTAGCATCTACGCATTGTTCATTCAGTAATGAATTAGAACACTCTCACTACTGGCATATGAATACATGATATATCACACGCTAAAAGTCTGCCTCCTTCTCTTGAGCGCCCATAGCTCAGAGATAGAATCGCCGACTGACGCCAATTCGGTCGAGTTTCAATCCTGGATAAAAAGCAATCGGATGTCTAACTGGACTGATGAGCTGTGATGCAGCGAAACAGATCTGTCTGCGGATGACTATATATATACACACACACACACACACACACATATATATATATATATATATATATATATATATTATAAATTGTCGTTTTACAATCTACTACAAAGTGTACATTTTGTTTCGACATTGAAAGGACAATATCTGATCAGGTAGTCATAACTCTATTTTCTGTATTGAGCACTGTTTTAAATTAATGTTTTGAACGTTGTTAATATTTTCTTCGTTCCTTAATCACTTGGAAATATATTGATTGATTGTTTAATACTTACTTTTTGGTCATAATAGGGTTAGACTAATAAACATTTGTATTAAAAGGTGTTCGATACAGTTATATTGTAGAACTTTTGAATATTTTCCATTTTTAAACGAGTTATTTCGCTACCAGGTTTCTGCCATGAGTGGTGTCTTCAGGCGATTTTTAATAACTGATTTTACCTTTTACCGTTTTTCTTTTTAAGAAAGCTCTTGTAACGGTGTTTTCTTTGAACGTTAAAAAACAACACAAAATTGGCTAACCACGTCTGGAAATTGAAATCAAAATATGGAAAAGGCCCAGACATACCGGGGAGCATTGTAAAAACAGCCAAGCCTTACAACGGTGGACAAATATGTAGACTGCCAAGAAGAAAAATTAGAAATTATGATATACCCAAATAAAGACGAACTGTTAAATGAAAGAACAGAAATTATGACTAAATGCATACACACTAAGAAATACTTCTTAGATTCATACAACAATGGATGAAAACGTCACAATACGTTTTAATTTAAACAATGCGCGTTCATAAATTATCTGCCACGTGAAAGTTTAAATAAAACACTGTTACAAGAGAGTTCTTAAGCAGACAAACGGTAAAAGGTAAAATCAGTTATTAAAAATCACCTGAAAACACCACTCATGGTAAAAACCTGTGTAGCGAAATAACTCGTTTAAAAATGGAATATATATATATATATATATATATTGGTAATAAATCCAGGAAAAGATTGGGTAAATAATCCCAATGGATCCTCGTGAGAGATTAAATATTAAAACTGATCCAACGCAGAGACTTCGATGTAAATTTAATTTACAGAACTAATATTTATTTATTTCATATGAAAATTCAATATTATACATTTTGGGGAATAGCCATTTCTATAGGTTATTACAACCCGCTTTATTCAACCCTAACCGGATGTAAAATGAAGAATTTCTAGTGTAACCGGAAATAAAGGTTAGTTAAGAAAAGAAAGAGGCAAAGAAGGTGAGTTAGGAAAGGAAGAGGTCAAATAGGGGGAGAGGGGCAATAGCTGCACACTAAACATAGGGGTGGAGGAAAGGCAGTTTACCAGAGACGTTAAGGAAAGCCGGTAAGAAAAATACTTAAGGGTAATATATGTGTTTTTTTAAAAATCATATCACCCCAAGCAATGTGGTAACGCCACTGATGTGCAGTGGGCTATGTAAGAGTGAAAAGATTGGAAAAGAGAAAGCTATAAACTACATCCTAAACAGGGAACAAAGGATGAGCCTCTTCACCTGTTCAATAGACGTGGGTGCAGTGAGAACCGGGCAATAGTTTAATCTATCTACTCCAATTGAAAAAAAGAAAAAGAAAAAGGAGTGAAAACATTGGAAAAGAGATACCCGGGAACCACATCCTAAACAGGGAACAAGGGATGAGCCTCTTCACCTGTTCAATAGATATGGGTGGAGTGTGAACCGGGCGATGTATAAATTTAAATTTTAACCGGTATCAATAAATTTAGGCTAAAAATTAATATAACGATTAAATTGGAAGAAAAATCTATTTCCCAAATGTAAAATACTGAATTTACATATTGTTATGGGGTAACACACCTATTCCTCAGATAATGAACTCTCCCTCCTATATTAATAAAAGTTAACAGGAAGTTAACGGGAGAAGTTCTTGGAAAATTCATAGGAGTTCTTTAGAGTTCAGTAGAACAACTAGGCAGTTGATATTAGTCGGCAGTTAGCCGAATACTAAGGAGTCAGCTTTAAGTGGAAGATTACCAAGTTCCTAACATTTTGGGTGCGTTAAATCGATTAGCAACCGGCATAGAACGATTATAACCTTCAGTGCGAAAACTACTCCACAACACATATGAAATATATACATATATATTGAATACAAAAATAAAAATAACTCTTTTTTTCACTGTTTTCAAATTCGCGAGCCTGTGCGAAATTTATTATTTGATCAATAGAAAAAATGATTGACTCCGTGCTGAAGAAAAAAGATCAAGACAGTTTCGCGAGCTTGTGTGAAATTTTTAATTACCAATGAAAAGGAAGTGTTTTACAAGCTGAGAAAAAGTAACCTATCGATGCCAAATTGTTTTTTGATATAAACAGAGAAAGGAAGCAGAGAACAGAATCAACACCCGGCACAATATAACAGGAATTGTTGACCGCCCGAACACAACTGTCCCAGCGACTCGTAGACGAACTCTCTCACCTTCTCTCGTGCTGCTTTCTCTAGCTCTTCTTCCTCTTCACCTACACGCCATCCACAACAGAAAGAGAGGAACAAAGATGTTACTACTACATTGTTAATGAATGCAGTAAAACATAAACTGACCTTTTTCTGTATAAATCACATTTCGCTATAACAAACGAACTCTGAATTCTTTTAACTCTTTACTATTCTAACTTTCTCTTAGAACATTTTCACAATTTAATATTTTCATACGTACCATTTAATGTTAATCTGTTCGATGAATATATTGTCAGTTATTTATACAAACAGGTCAGTTTTATTCTTTCTAACCTTCTAATAATCTTAAATTGTGAGGAATTTGGTTGTGTTTGGCACAAAGCCAATCTTATAAACATAATCAAGGTTTATATATATATATATATATATATATATATATATATATATACCTTGATATATATAACGAATATATATATATATATATATAAAACGAAGATTAATGAAATTGGTTATAAACAACCGACAATTTGAAATTATTTGTTTGAACATTATTTTTGATCAATACTGGTATTTAAGTAGATATTCTGTTTTATAATCAAACAGTATTATATATTCATTTCTACCGGCCTGATTATTTACAATAAATTTTTGTTACGAAAATGTGTGTCATTTGGCAGGATTCAAACCTGCGATTCCTATCCACATAGTTCAATGTTCAAACAAATAATTTCAAATTGTCGGTTGTTTATAACTAATTTCGCTAATCTTTGTTAACTTCTGTAACCTGTTTACATTTGTTGACATTATAACACATTTAAGTGCAGACATGGTTATTACGATGAATCGAAAATTGTTTTATATAGGCTTGATTTAACTTCGTTTAAACTGTTGGTCATTCGTGGTCGAGAGGTCTAAGATGCGACAGATCACATGGTGGCTTCCCCTAGGTGGAAATTTTTATTTTTTTATCAGATTAGGTCATTTGCAGTGGTGTGTAGGAATATGAATCTATTTTCGGGATGTATGATAAAATTTGTTTGGCCTTGATAAATATTGCGTCATCCGTGATTGCATCAGATTTTTATTACACCCAAACACTATTGTTGCGACTGTCGATTAGATGTCCTATGACCATTGTCTGCGATGGATGTTACTCCAAGAAAGCGTACGAAAATTGTAACGCTGCACGAACACACTGGCAAGCCTTACAGAGGATAAGTAAAAAATAATTATTCGCTTTGTTTCAATTAACTTGCACAAAGGTGTAGACATAAACACAATCTCTACCGACGTTTTCTATAGCCTCAAGTATAAACCAAACCAAAAGTTTACGTAAGGACTCAATTATGAACCCTGACTCAAGGTTAACCACAAAATTGTTTACTTGTAGAACAAAGTATAAAGCCGGCCTGTATTTATGCTTAGTCTCAAGCAGCCTTTGAGATTTCACTATCACGATCAACTCGATTAATCAAGTCGATTAAAAACTTAATTGGGCGATTAAAGTTTATTGCTTTACTCGTCCGCGGTAGATTAAAAATTTCGCAATGAAACGTGTCCTTTCAAATATAGTAAAAGGAAATCTGATTCCTTTTAAAACCCAAAAGTATGCTGTTGTATACTTTTGGGTTTCACAAGTTACTTACAATGACATTATTGAACTCTTTGGCATGGCGCCTGATTTACGTCGAAAAAGGTCGTTTTGAATGGGCGTGCCTCTTCGTCCTACAGCACGAATGCTGGTGCCCCACAGAGCTCTATCCTGGGCCCGACGCTCTTCCTTATTTCCATCAACGACCTCCCAGATGAGATCAAGTCCCAAGTAGGCATCTACGCAGACGACACTACAATATACTCCCGCACCAGTAAGAAACCTGTCGTGGCGGACAGACATAATCTCGCTGCTGACTTTGAACGGGATCTACACTCTGTGGTGAACTGGGGCAAGAAGTGGCTTGTCAACTTCAATTCATCTAAGACCAAGCTGTTGTCTGTCAACCATTACAGGCAACCTCTCCTGCCTCCCATAAGTATGGGCCAAGCGATTCTCCCGGAGAGTAATACACTACGCCTCCTCGGACTTACCCTGTCCTCAGACCTCAAATGGAACCACTATATTGAATCCATAGCAAAATCTACTGCTAAGAAGGTTGGGTCACTATGTCGATCCAGGATGTTTTTTCCACCTGAATCCATCCTGCATATATACAAGTCAACCATCCGTCCGTGCATGGAGTACTGCTGCCATTTATTGTCAGGTGCCCCTGCCGTTCTCCTCAGTGTTCTTGACAGGCTCCAAAGGAGAGTCTGTAATGCGATAGGTACTGATCTGGCGACTCGACTGCAGCCACTTCACCATCGTCGAAATGTGGCCTCCCTTTGTCTGTTCTATAAATACTTTCATGGTTTCTGCTCGGACGAACTTAAGTCACTGGTGCCTCCTCAACAGGTGTTTACTCGTGCAACCAGACTGGCAACTGGGTCCCACCCATTCACAGTCAGGTTAGCCAAATGCAGACGACAATTCTACTCCTGCAGCTTCTTCTCTCGCACTTCCCGCCTGTGGAACTCGCTCCCGTATTCTTGCTTTCCTGACGGCTACAACCTCCAGAAATTTAAATGCAAAGTCAATACTCATCTATTAACCACTGGACTCTAGCTCTCTCCCCACCCCCGTATAACCTTCCCTTTCTCTCCACCTATGTATCTGTCATCGCACCTGCTTTCTCAGCTTTCTATTGTTCCTTTTTAACTAGTTTGTACTCCTCACTCTTTTCTAATTAATCTTTTTACATTTATGTAACCCCCTGCACATCAGTGGCGTTTCCGCCTTGCTCGGGGTGAAATGATAAAAAAAAAAAATGTCAAAGATCACCCGCCTTTGAATAGTGTGAACTGGCGCAACAGAATCATGTACCTAATATCAGAAACCACTGCTCTTGAAGAGAGCCAACAGTAGCGACAACAGAAATGGATAGCACATATAAATAAAAGAAAAAATAAATACACAAGATGTTGATCTTCCACACTTTTTCAAATAAAAGTTTAGGGAGGAAACCCCCATCAATACTAGAAAGAGTTATAAAGGCGAGAGAACTTGATAAACTTATTTTCCTGAAATATTATTTTAAGCGAACAATTTGAACTGATGGCAGTATTGGCTTGTCGGTCAACAAATGCCAAATGTTTCCTTATAAGGAAACGGCTAATATTACCATTACTATTCGTTGATATTATTTGTAAATAATACTGATTCTGAAATATTATTTTAAGCGAACAATTTGAACTGATGGCAGTATTGGCTTGTCGGCCAATGGATGACAAATGTTTCCTTATAAGGAAACGGCTAATATTACCATTACTATTCGTTGATATTATTTGGTAATAATGCTGATTCTGAAATATTATTTTAAGCAAACAATTTGAACTGATGGCAGTATTGGCTTGTCGGCCAATGGATGCCAAATATTTCCTTATAAGGAAACGGCTAATATTACCATTACTATTCGTTGATATTATTTGTAAATAATGCTGATTCTGAAATATTATTTTAAGCGAACAATTTGAACTGATGGCAGTATTGGCTTGTCGGCCAATGGATGACAAATGTTTCCTTATAAGGAAACGGCTAATATTACCATTATTATTCGTTGTTATTATTTGTAGATAATGCTGATTCTGAATTATTGTTGATACAGAATCCTGATTTAGTCTGCGAAAGAATTAAACCAAGCAAAACTTATTTTGTATTAACAACCGCTTCTTAAGATCGATGGCGAAAAGATGTTCTGGGTGAATAAAGCCTGATTGTCTTGGCAAAGATCATAGTTCTTTGAACATCGTGGACTTATAGTGGGTTGCTTATCTATTCTTTTCTGTTCGTAGTGGAGAGTTCGTTCTAGTGACCGGTAGTTGTATACTGTTGCAGGTTAATGGAATTTGGCCTTGTTTTAGATAGCCCACTATAAGTCATAAAATTATTACAAATCAAGAAAGGCAATTTGAGTAGAAAAATACATTTATATATACACATATCAATTAATGTTTTTACAATTGAAGTAATACATGAACTATAGGTCCAACGGACGTTAAAATGTTCATGGCAATAAAATGCTGAAAGAGAATTAATGCTTAGGAATTTGGGAGCGTGTAAGTAAGGAATGTCTGATGTATTCGCTCCTTAGGTCAGTAAGTAGTTTTTGAGGCAGGGAAGAAGGAAAGAGGCAAGGGAGGCGAACATAGTAGCCTCTTGACTTGGTCAAGGGAGATACTAATTACTCTCTTCTCCTCGAGTTGGTCTGTCGGTCAATGCTTTCTGTATCCGCTTTTTATATCTTCTTTTTGGATCACAGCTGCTCATTTAGGATTTCACACTTGTACTTGTTTCTGGGCTTCCCATTGGCTGATAAATAAAATTCGCGTAGGCTAGCGAACTGGAAATTTAATATTTAATTAATTTTTAGTTTTCAACCGGAACATCTGCGCGGAGTCAGCGGCGCAGCGACGACTTTTGGTCATTTGCTTTTTGGTCGTGAAAGCGCAAACATCCAGTCCGTCGCTTTTGCTCGGTATCACCACAGACTGTCGCTAGATAATCACAAACAAAGAACTGTACCAAATAATAGAAACCACATCACTTGAGGACTACCAACAGCAACAACAACTAAAATGGATCGTATGTCTAACACCAAGAGAAAATCACATTCCACACCACTTTAAATAAAAAAGTTAAGAAATACTGGAAAGAGCGATAACAGCTACTGGGCCTGAAATATCTATTTTCACAGAAAATTATTCTAAGAGAAAAATTTTATAAATTACTTGCTGCTCGGTCAATGAATAGCAAATGTTTCCTTATAGGGAAGCGGCTAATCTTACCGTTATCATAAATCGATCTTAACAGATTGAAGATTTTAGCTAAAAAAAAATCTCAGTTGATAGCATTCGTCCTTGCGTGGATGTCGAACCATCAGGTTGAAGCAGTTCCCAATTGTGTTTATACTGCGTGATCGAATATTTTCTCCGTCGGCTCCATCGAACGATTTTCCTACTCATTCTCCCCCGCCAAACGAGTACCGCTCAAGAACGTCACCGGGAGATTCTCTGATTCATTCGCAACATTTCAATACTACCACCGCTTCTTTATTTATTTATTTAAAGTCATTGCTACGCTTCGATATTAATCCGGAAGTGATTTCGGACGCTCTCCGGGTGGCCAGGCGTTACATTTCTTTTCTCTGTGTATGGAACTGATTTTCTTCTGAAATCAGAGATGAGATGGTTGTGCGAATAGCAAATGGAGATCCCTCAGTTATTTAAGGTTGGTACACTAGTTTTTCAATTTGCTTTGCATATGAGAGATAGATAGATAGATAGATAGATAGATAGAGAGAGAGAGAGAGAGAGAGAGAGAGATTTTATTGTTCATATCTATCTATCTATCTATCTATCTATCTATCTCAGTCTGTTCATATCTATCTATCTATCTATCTATTTCAGTCTGTTTCTATCTATCTATCTATCTATCTATCTATCTATCTATCTATCTATCTCAGTCTGTTCATATCTATCTATCTATCTATCTATCTATCTATTTCAGTCTGTTTCTCTCTCTCTCTCTCTCTCTCTCTCTATCTATCTATCTATCTATCTATCTATTTCAGTCTGTTCATATCTATCTATCTATCTATCTATCTATCTATCTATCTCAGTCTGTTCATATCTATCTATCTATCTATCTATCTATCTATCTATCTATCTATTTCAGTCTGTTCATATCTATCTATCTATCTATCTATCTATCTATCTATCTATCTATCTATCTATCTATTTCAGTCCGTATCTATCTATCTATCTATCTATCTATCTATCTATCTATCTATCTATCTATCTACTAGCAGTATAGCCCGGCGGTGCTCGGGTGTAATGAAAGCTTTAAAACTAATCCATGGTCCTGGAGCTCAGACTCTTCGGACGTTGGAACGAAAGACTAAAAAGCAATAGTTGTTTCCAGTTAAAGTGAAACCGTAGACCGAAAGAAAAATGAATGGATGTAAATCAAATTTTGGTTTCCTGGTATAGATATCAAATTTTCTGCACTATTGTAAGAACTGCAACCTTGAAACTTCTGAATATCGTTTCTTATGTCTTTGTCTATGAGTGTAACAATTTTGATTAAAATCGGACCACTCCTTCTATAACCCGATTTTTTCGATTATTGATTTTCGATATTTATCGGTGGTACCTCGACACAAAACCTAGCTAAGAACACTCGCAGACGCTTATAGTACAACTGTGTTAATTTTTAAGAAAATTGGTTCAGCCGCTTCCGAGTCTATAAGTAACGGACACACACACACACACACACACACACACACACACACACACACACACACACACACACACACAGAGTTCCATTTATAAATAAGTTTAGATCTATCTATTTCAGTCCATATCTATCTATCTATCTATCTATCTATCTATCTATCTATCTTATGCATCAATCAATTGTAGTGTCATGGCGTTTTGTTCCTTAAATGTGAATATATTCTTGATTTTGATTCAGTACGATTTACGGCAAGCATACACACGTACAAAGGTCACATATCCGTACACACACACACACACACACACACACACACACACACACACACACACACACACATGTACAAAATGCGATGGATAAATTGTCACAATTTTATATATTTTTTCACTCATGCCCGTTGTTTGTTTTTGATTTTTGTCGGCTGCACAGTATAGTAGAGTCAGTTGGGCGCCCTCTGTGAACACCATGGCACAATTCACTCCGCCAGAAATTTGAAAACGGTATGCTGTACTGCTTGGCATTTACATTGGAACCTCTAATACGAACATTTCAAAGTATTTGGGTGCCGATCTAAGGACAGTGTAGTGGATTCACGAATTGTAGGATGACTCTAATGGTGATTACGAAGGTGTTTAAAATGATAATTCGTGATAACGACGTTATGCTTCAATTAATCTTCGGACATAGCCACAGATGCAACAGGGAGTCCTACATCAACTAGCTTGAGGAAGTAGTCGTGCTTTGGGTCAAGAGGGGATTACATCCCCTTGATCATTATATTTGAGGCACAGTTGAACGAGAGACCGACAAAACACCTTGTAACACTAAAGATGAACTCAAGGTAAGGATTAGGCAGCATTCCCCAGCTTAAACAGGGAGACGACCCAAAAGAGTTGCAGGAGATTCCGAAGTATTTTAACGTTGTGATTGTAGCCAATCGCGATTTTATTGAATGAATTTACTCTTTAATATTCAAGATATTTTATTTAACGTTGACAAATATATATGTTAAAATGAGATGCCAATGTTATTATTTATTATTTATTTTTTATAATCATATCGTCCCAGGCAAGTCAGTCTACTGCCACTGGTGCACAGGGGTTATATAGGAGGAAAGAGTGACAGGGTGTGTCAGGAAGTGGGTAAGAGAAGGGTTATGATACTTAAAGTGGAGTGGATGGAGAAAGGAGCATGGGAGAGAGGATGCAAGTTAGCAAGATACGAGATGACTTTTGACTTTACACTTAAACTCCTGGAGATTGTAGCTGTCGGGGAAGCAAATCAACGAAAGTGAATTCCAAAGGCGGGAAGTGCGAGAAAAGAAACTGATGGAGCAGAATTTGTGTTTACATTTTATTGGTTTCAGAGTAAAAGGGTGGGACCTAGTTGTTAATCTTGTGGCTCGAGCAAATTCATGCATAAGGGGAACCAGTGAGCTAAGTTCATCGGAGCAGAAGCCGTGAAAGTATTTGTAGACGAGACACAGAGAATCTACATTGTGCCGGTGAAAAAGTAACTGTATCTGAGCTGCCAGGTCGTGATCGATCACATTACAGATTCTCTATTGTATTTTGTCAAGGACCCCTAAGATGATAGCAGAGGCACCCGCCCAGATATAGCAGCAGTATTCAATGCAAGTGCGGATGGTAGATCTAAAATTAAAATAAATGTCATCCTTGATAATGGCTAAAAGTATAGGCGAAAGCGCTAGACTAAATAAAACATTTGAACAATTTTTATAATATATAATTTTCTAGCAGTATAGCCCGGCGTTGCTCGGGTGTAATGAAAGCTTTAAAACTAATCCATGGTCCTGGGGCTCAGACTCAGCCTAAAGAATATTTGAAATGATAAAATAATTGCGACAATTTACCAATCGCACCTAGTATGTATATATATATATATATATATATATATATATATATATATATATATATATACACTAGCAGTATAGCTCGGCGTTGCTCGGGTGTAATGGAAGCTTTAAAACTAATCCATGGTCCTGGAGCTCAGACTCTGCCTAAAGAATATTTGAAATAATAAAATAATTGCGACAATTTACCAATCGCACCTAGTATATATATATATATATATATACACTAGCAGTATAGCCCGGCGTTGCTCGGGTGTACTGAAAGCTTTAAAACTAATCCATGCTCCTGGAGCTCAGACTCTTTGGACGTAACATTAAAAAGCAATAGTTGTTTCCAGTTAAAGTGAAACCGTAGTCTATAGGTAACGGACACACACACACACACACACACACACACACACACACACACACACACACACACACACACACACAGTTCCATTTATAAGTAAGTTTAGATAATCTGAAAAAATATTATAAGATCACATGCAAAATTACATAAAAAAAACTTGAACGTACCACTTTGTCATTTTTATTGAAACTTGCATAAAAGAGGGGTTGCTGCCTAAATCCACTATATAATTGGATTTTTGATGACATACTAAAAACTAAGATAAAAAAAACAACCGATTTCACCCAGAGCTTATCAAGTTTTTAATTTCTGGGATTTTTCTAAATCGTGATTAAAAGATGAAATGAGAATTGGGTGGGGGAAAAATTCAAGGAAAACTAGAGCCCAATTACACTCAGACCCAACAGGCATTCTCTCTGCTTATACAGAGAAGGCCTTCGGGATCTGATGTATATGGACTCTAGCATCTTTAAATAAAAGAGTGAGTGGGACCTTGATAAAATTGAAAAGTTCCCGCCACTCAATCCAACAAACACAATTACTGCTATTAATAACATGCTGCGCCATTGAAGACCCGGAAGTATTCACAAGTTGGCTACTACCGGCGGCTGAGTTCAAAATTCTGGGAGGTAAATGCTGTTTAACTCTTTGATCAAAACGCTATATATATATATATAATCAAATGTTTGGAGGTACAAAATATATATACTATTTTAAAAGCAAGGAATTTATTGACAGTCCCTAAGGCACTTTCGTCCAACATCTCATCAGGAGAAAATCGTTGGAAATATAAATCAAACGAAAAGGACAACAACGAAAATGAAGAGCAAAAAAAGGGCGTATATAAATCCGCCCTTTTTTTGCATGACTGTTTCAGACAGGAAAAACTTTCTGGCCCTACACAAAAAGAATTTTCATTTTTGCGTTATTTTGACGACAATTTATCCATTTGCACCCTATATATATCTGGAATAATGATACGTTAACTTTTATATATCGAGAAATCATGTTTGACAAACTGAAAAAGTTTATTTGTAACATGTTTCATCAGTTTCTATTTTATCGGATTGGGTTTGTTAACGATGTTATGACTACGCATGCGCATTTTCGAGAAACGCTGGTAGTTTCAAAATTAAAAAAAAATATATAGTGTTTAATTGTGATAATGTTTAGCGCCAAAGTTTTACTGATAACATGTATTTTAGAAGGTAGTTATTTTATCGTTGTCGAGTGGAGAAAGAGCCTTGATAAGCACAAAGAGTTTGTCACTTTAACTGAGCAGGTTCATGCCGACTTCGAAGTTTCCTGAGGACACCGTTATGATGTTTTCACTCGTCAGGGCTATTTGCTGTTAGGTTCCAGTTTTTTCTTGTTATGTTAAAATTGTGGTCAGCTCCGTTATTTCGTTACGATGAACAACCAATGCGTTTTATGCATTGCTTTTGTTGGGGCGCTCTCCACCTTTCCACGGAAATGGACTATTCGAATCACTATATAAAATAGTAGTGATTATACCTCGAGGAAGGAAGTCGAGCAAGGAAGTCGAGTGAGCGAGTCAGTCGGGTATTTCCGGTATTGCACCGGAAGTGTTCTACTAGTCAATCTATCACGTCTACGATACTGTATACTAATTACCTTGTTCTGTATTCTACTAATCCTCACCTCTTGTAAATACTTCTCTTTCCTGTCAATACACCTACTTTTATACTATTACGTTGTTTTGTATTATTTCACATAATTCTGTTACCTGTCGTAACAGTTTTTTTTAAAATGTCGCTTTTCTGTTCATATATTCCTTTATATAAACTTTTTGAAGTTTCTCCAATATATTTTTTCGGGCAATCCTTCAGGTTTATAGAGTAAATTTCTCCTTTAGTATTAAGATTTTAAAAAAAATTGTTTTAGACGTAGTTGTGACAAATTTTATGTTGAGTTTAGATAAATTTTTATTGATTGTAATTCTGATAGATTTTTTGAGTAAAATAATATATTTTTTGATTTGCTGGTTCTATCTGGAGTGTCCGTTTTTCTATTTTGGAATATTTTATGAAACTTTTATTTTGTATTGAATATGAAATAATTAGGGTATTGAAGGGTCTTAAGAGTCTTTTCAATATATTTCTCCTGTTTGTGTAAATAATGAGAGCTGCAAATTCTGAGTGCTCTTACGTAAGATCCAAAATTATTCTGGATGTTATTTTATTTTTGTTATGATGAGAATAGCTATTTAATCATTCATTTTTATTTGTTAGTTTTATGTCGACACTAACTTTTATGTTACGATTAATTCAGTGTAACATGATAAAATATCGCCTGGTTCACACTCCACCTACGTCTATTGAACAGGTGAAGAGGCTCATGCCTTGTTCCCTGTTTAGGATATGGTTTCCGGCTTTCTCTTTTCCAATCTTTTTACTCTTTTTTTTTTCTCAATTGGAGTAAATAGTCTAAACTATCACCCGGTTCACACTCCACCCACTATTGAACAGGTGAAGAGGCTCATCCTTTGTTCCCTGTTTAGGATGGGGTTTCCGGCTTTCTCTTTTCCAATCTTTTCACTCTTACGTAGGCCCCTGCGCATCAGTGGCGTTACCGCCTTGCTTGGGTGATATGATTAAAAACAAAAAATGATGTCTATGAAGGTAAATTATTGTTTTTTTTTTCTATTTTGGATGATATGTTTAGTAGGGAGAAGTTTAGCATTGTTTTAGATACTTTTAGGGAGATTTAAGTTTTTGAAGAAGAATTTTTCAATCTGGCCAAATTTACCGTTATTCTTTTTAAAATTACTCATTCCATCATCTTTTTTACTAAATATGCTAAAGTTGTGCGTTGTGGTGCAGTGGATATCGATTCGGAACGACTAGTCGGAGAGCCGAGTTCAAATTCTAGTTCAATTCCTTGCATTCACTTGCTCACAAATACCCTTGGGGAAAAGTATTAATCCGTGTCTTCCTTCCAGACATAAGGAATAATAATAATAAGACAGATTGGGTTCTATAGACTTGGTCGGCAACCAGTCTACCGCAGAAAGCAATGGCAACCTATTGCGGGATAATCTTCTACCCAGTCAGTCTTTCGCAGACATGATCGCCCAAGTGTGTATCCCGTATGGTACTTAACTGACTGACTAATGCTAAAGATGGTGTCCTCATATTTATATCCATATTTAATACCTAGGTACAGTAGATACCTTAGAGAGTTAAGTTAAAGGGAGATAACTACATGGCATTCTGAAGTGTCATCACACATGGAATAAGAATTATAGACGAGTGATTGAAATATCGGGTTCGGTTCAAAATTAGTAGGGCGTTGTAGGAGTGTACAACGACCAAAACGTCAAAAAAAAAAAAAAAAAAGAAAGGTAAACAGTGCTATAAAGATGAGCACTGTAGTTTACTACCTGACTATAGCAGTGATGAATATATAACTTAGAAAGTTGAGTTCAAGGGAGATAACTGCATGCCATTACGGAAGTAGCATCGTACATGGAACGAGAACAATCTACTCTAGTGATCGAAATAAAAAAAAATTGGTTTAAAATTCCTAGCACCTGAAGAAGGCTAAAAAAAAAAGAAGATAAACATCGCTTTAAATATTACGGCAACAGTCCGAAAAATGTAAATAATGTCAATGCTACCTCATCTCAGAAGTATTAACAAATACAAAAATTAATTTGTATTTTAAAATAGAGACTTCACATAAAACATATTTTGTTAAAAACAAAATAAAGAAGAAAAAATAATTTCTCTTTTAAATTTATATCAGACGGAATGCATGAGTAATAGATAAAGTAATATATATATATATATATATATATATATATATATATTATATTAAATAAATTGCAAACATTGTGTCTGATTATTTTTTATTTTTTATTTTTATTTTTTTCTAATGAACGCTAAGCAATTCGTCAACCGTTATATTTGAAGCAGGAAAAAATTACAGTAATTTTTAGCAACACAGTTTTGTGTTTTTTTTTGTTTTTTTTTCTGTCACACTCCTGAAGATGATCTTTCAATTATAATATGCGAAAGATAATCGGTGAGTATGAACGGATTTTATTAAAAATAAGCAGACACAATGTTTGCAATTTATTTAATCTGACACACACACACACACACACACACACACACACACACACACACACACACATATATATATATATATATATATATTGACGTTACATTTAAACTTTTGAAGATTGTATCTATCAGGGAAGCAAGCAAACGGAAGGGAGTTCCATTAAACAGGAATCACGAGAAAAGAAACTATTAAAGTAGAAGAGGAGGTCACATTTAACTATTTCCATCTCTTATCTTTTCTTTAACATTCCAATAGCTACAATCTCGAAAAGTTTAAATGCAACATCAATTTCTATCTTTAATCTACTTGATTCCCATCCATCTCTTATCTTTTTTCTTCGATTATCCCCTATACCTTTTTTGTTTTCTCTCTGCACCACCTCCCCACATATTAGTGGCGATCCTACTTTGCTTGGAGTGAAATGTTTATAAAAATGAAAAAAAAAAAACAATGAAGAAAAAAATGAAACTGCTAGTGAAGAAACTGTTAGCATAGAACTTACGGTTACTTATACCAATTCAAAACGTAAAATGATGAGACTTCCAAACTCAAACAGTTACTTTTCTTGCACTTCCTGTTTGTGGAACTCACTTCCATTTGCTTGCTTTTCAGATGGCTACAAACGCCAAAAGTTTAAATGCAACCTCAGTTGCCATCTTCTTTCTACTTGATTTCCATCCATCTCTTATCTTTTATTCGACATCCTCTGTACATTGTTTTTTTTTTCCACTGTAACGCCCTGGGCACTAGTGAGGTTCCTGCCTTGCTTGGGGTGAAATAATTATATATATATATATATATATATATATATATATATATATATATATATAATTCCAGGTGAAGAGGACTCAAGGTTTTATTATTTTGAGTGCTCTGGCATTTATTTTATTATAAACAGTGCTCAATATAATGAGTATTATAGAGCTTAATATAATTATATAGTTATGTATCAATTGTACATTGCGACACGGAAATTTCTATGTTTCGAGATAGATTCACATCATCAGGCAATGTTGATGTTGGTTGTGTAGATGATTTACATTTAAATGACAAAAACCTTTGGTTTGCTCTGAATGTATGTGGGTGTTTCTTGTGGCTAATCAGAATGGAGATTCATTTTGGGATTTGACCCCAAAGAATACATGCTAACCAACTTTTTCGCTTTTTTCCTTTTTTCCTTTTTTCCCCTCCTCCTCCTACCCATCCCTTGTTTCTTCTCCCTCCTTAATGGTCGGGGTGTTGACCTGCCTTTAACCTGATCTTATCATTTTCTCTTCTTTCCCTTCAGTTTTATTACTTGGAAAGAAGGGAAAATGAATCTCCATTCTGATTAGCCACAAGAAAAAACCACATACATTCAGAGCACAACTAACATCAAGATTGCCTGATGATGAGAATCTATCTCGAAACAGAAATTTCCGTGTCGCAATGTACAGTTGATACAAAACTATATATATATATATATATATATATATATATATATATATATATATATATATATACGCATCGCTCATTCGATAATGAATTGGATCACTTTAGCTATTGGGCGTGTTTATACGCGCTAAAAAAAAGCCTGCCTTCTTCTGCCGGACGCTCGGTCGGGTTTCAATCCTGGGTTAGGAAGCGAACGGAATCTGAGCCGTACTGATGAGCTGTAATACAGCGAAACAGATCTGTCTGCGGATGACTATATATATATATATTTTTTTTTTTAATCATATCACCCCGAGCAAGGCGGTAACGCCACTGATGCGCAGGGGGCTACGTAAGGGTAAAAAGAATGGAAAAGAGAAAGCCGGAAACCACATCCTAAACAGGAAACAAGGGATGAGCCTCTTCACCTGTTCAATAGACGTGGGTGGAGTGTGAACCGGGCGATAGTTTAGTCTATCTACTCCAATTGAAAAAAAAAATAAAGGAAAAGAGTATATATATATATGTATATATATATATATATATATATCCTTTATATATATATATATATATATATATATATATATATATATTTATATTTATATATATATATATATATATATATATATATATATATATAAAGGATACAAGTAAGAATATTGCGTATAAATATCTATGTATATCTGTTTCTAATCGATCGATTACTGAACGGTTCGATTAGACAATCGCACGAGAATTGAAATTATTATTTAAGATAAAGTTCACGGTTAGTATGTAACATGTTTATTTACATACAAAAATCAATCATTTCAGGCAAAATCGATAAAAACAAAATTAAATGGTTTGGTGAATTGATTGTCACAGATAGTTTAGTGATGTCATCCTTGTACAGAAACGAACAGTAAACGATTATATATTTCTCGCTTAAAATAATTGTTTATTCAACTCCAGGCCTTCTCAGTTACTGTTATCATTGTGTGTGTGCTCCTGTGACGTTGGGCCTATCTCCGATCGAGGATTCTACATTCTGGCGAGGAGACACTCTATTTTCTCTCCTTGGGTAGGTTCCTATACATCTGTGTCATTTATTTTGTCTCGTCTTTGCACATCCTATGTGCATCTGGGTCGACCACTTGTCGGGCGCAGCTACGGACGCGTAAGGCCCGAATATGCACCTGGTATCTAGGACGTTGTCTTTTAGTTCAATCCGTTGCTGCACAGCCTCTTGATTCTCAGATGCAATGAGTGTGGAGTTTTCTTTAAAAGTGCATTCTAAATTCCACATTATCTAGTCGGGATGGTGTGTATATATCTACTGGCGTACGTTTTGCGGTTGTGTGCACATTCTGTTTATAGAGAAACTTATAAGGTACCCCCACTAAATCCCTGAAAAAAGAAAACAGCATAGTGTGAATGAAAAAGGCCCAAAACTTAATAAAAACTAACTTTTTCCATCAAAATATTTATGTTATTATTAAAAGAAGAGATCAAACTAATTTTTAATTATTAAACAAATTTCATCTCTTCTAACACGTTCGAAATTTTGTTAAAAACTTTGTTTTGGTTTTAGTTAGTGGCTAACCAAATCGTTAAAAGAGTTTACAATAGAAAATATAATATTAAATAATTTAATTTTTTCCGATAACAAACACATTAATTTAAAAATTCTTGCAAAAATCAAATCGCTGTCAGATTTTAATGACACTTTCAGGACTTATTCACAAATGAATGAAAATGTTTTTAAAATTATTATTTTTAAAAAAATCTTGGTAAAAATATATTTTTTTTACATCTGTTACCCTCCGACTCCACGTAAATTCATTAAATTTTAAGATATTAAATTTTATTTCGAGAATTGGTTTTATTAGTTAAACGCAGGACTCATTGGTGAATGTAACTCATCTATTATTTTATTGAAAAAAAAATCTCTTTGTTGTGGGACCTCTCCTTTTTCTATGATAATGGACTCGACTTGAGTATATATATACTCCTACCATAGTGAGATACGTCAGTTATCGTAGAGATCCGTTAGAGTTATCGGAGAGTACCGGGACTGAACCGTAAGTTACCGAGAGATACCGAAGTTACCCAGAGAATACCGCGTCAGAAGTCAGAATAGCTCAGAGCTCCACTCAGCTAGAATAATATTACACGGATATACTATTTCCAACTCGGCTTCACTTCAAAGACTTGTATATATATATATATATATATATATATATATATATATATATATATATATATATATATATATTCCTTACTAATCGTATTTCTGGATTACTAACCCGCGTTCAAGTTGTATATTTACGTTCAATGTAACCTATTTTTCTATCTCAAATATCTGTTTTGTTGTTCATTATTTTGTGTGGTTCTATAACAGTCTTTATTTTCGAAAATCTGCTCCGAATAGTGAAATATAAAATGCAATAAAACTATGACATTTAATTTGATTTGTGCACATTCTCTTTATGTGTGTGCCATAGGACTGGAAATTGATTTTTATCAAAACCGGTTAAAAATCACAAATCAGCCATCCAACCGTCTATGGAATACTGTTGTCATATCTTGTCAGGCGCCCCAGCTGTTTGTCTCAGTGTTCTCAACAGGCTCCAAAGGAGAATCTGCAATGTGATTGATCCCGAGCTGGCCACTTTCTCATCGGCGGAATGTGGCTTCCCTGTGTCTCTTCTACAAATATTTTCATGGCTTCTGCTCTGACAACCTTAGCTCACTGGTGGCCCCTCCACAAGAATTTACTCGGGCAACCAGACTGGCATCCAGGTCTCACCCTTTTACAGTTAGATCAAACAAAATGCAGGCGAGAATTTTATTCCAGCAGTTTCCTTTCTCGCACTTTCCGCCTGTGGAACTCCCTTCCATATACTTGCTTTCCTGGCAGCTATAACCTCCAAGAAATTTAAATGCAATGTCAATTCCCATCTCTTTTCCGTTTAACTCCAGCTTTTTCTACATCAACCTGTGTATCTTGTTCTTTTCCTTTCTTTCTACTTTCGCAAATGTCTTCACTCGTGTGTTCATATCCTTCTCTTGTCTTTTCTCTTTCTTCCCATGTAGCTGGTTCGTCTTTGTTTTCACTCAACTCTTGCCTAAAACTTTAACTCTCTTATGTAGCCCCCTGCACATCAGTGGCGGTACCGCCTTGTTTGGGGTAAAATGATTAAAAAAGATCGATTTTCATACGATGATCTCTAAAACCGAAACAGATTTGTCAAAACCAATTTTAATGTTTGTAGTTTCCGCTTTCCGTGAAACATTTCTCTATTGTTTTCCTTTGAAGAAATATCACCATAACAGCAGTCAGTCAGCCTTTAGCTAGCTGAGTGCTGTCTGTTTCATTGAAACAGATCGCAACATTTCAATTCTTACCATCACAATACTTTAAATCACTGCCTTGTCATTTCCTTCCCTAACCCCTCGTCGACTCTTAGAATTTGAAAAGTTTATTCATAGCAGGCCAAAAAGAACGCTGTTAGTGCTAAGTCAGATGATATTTCCAGGAGAATATATGCAATAACCAGTTCCAGATTTATTTCAAGGAAGCACCACTAACTAAATTTTCTCTCTATTTTACAACATCTTTTATAGTTCAATAAGTTTCATACTTTTCCTTTTCATTTTCATTTTGCTTACGGCCATATCACGTTGAATACACCGGTTCTCGCTCGATCACCGAAGTTATGCAACGTTGAGCCTGGTCAGTACTTAGATGGGTGACCACTTGGGAATACCAGGTGCTGTAAGCGTATAGTGACGGATGTGCGTTGTGGTGCAGTGGATATCGGCTCGGAAAGAGAAATCGGTGAGCCGAGTTCGAATTCCAGTTGAATACCCTGCATTCACTTAAGCACTGGTACCCTTGGGAAAGATATTAATCCGTCCCTTCCCTCCAGTTATGGTTCAAATAACAAGGGTAGGACTTGGGGAGCCTGCCCTTAAAACAAATCTCAATGAATCTTGATATTCGAAAAAAAAATGTATTCCTAGACACAAAAACTTATATAAAAAACAATAAATTGTTGAAAGAAAATGGTATTACCAGCAATAAATAAAAATTTAGTTGGCAATAAATGACCCGCCGAGGTGTTGGTTTGCCATAAAAACAACTAACAACTTTTCATTCTGATCTTGCATTTGAAGAAAACTCATCAAATCGGCATAAATGAAGATGTAAACAGGCCTCCTGTGAAAATGGCAAGAACGATGAAATTTAGGTGGGTGGGCACTGTCTCTTCAGGACGTAGGCGATCATGGCTCTCCACGTCTTCCTATCCCTGGTGGCTCTTAGTACGTTTTCTCCTGTTATACCACGCAACCCACGTTCTGTCATCCACCTGCTCAGGCCCTTCAAATATGTTATCCGCTGTCTTCCTCTGCTTCTTTTTCCTTCTATCTGCCCTGTCAGTATCATGTTCTCCAAGCCCTCTTTCCTCGTTGCATGTCCCAGGAACTTCAGATGTCTCTTCCTGGTGCTCAATATTAATTTCCTTTTCTTTTCCATTCTTTCCAACACTTCGTCATTGCTCACATGCTCGATCCATGATATTCACTGCATCCTTCTGTAGAACTGCATTACCGCTGCTTGAAGTTTTTCTTTCATCTTTGATGATATTGTCCAACATTCACTGCCGTATTGAAGAACTGACACCACATAGCAATCTAACAGTCTCTTCTTTGCTTCTAGTGAAATTTTCCTGTGTATTATTACTTTACTCAGCTTCTGGAACTCGTCCTTCGCCATGCCAATTCACCTTCGGATCTCTGTGTCGCACTTTTCATCTCCTGTTAGAACACTTCCTAGGTATTTAAATTTTTGTACTTGCTTGATTCTAGAATCCCACATCTGTATTTGGTATTTTGGGTTGCTCTTTTTGCTGATAACCATGAATTCGGTTTTCTTGCAGTTTATTTGCAGTCCTTTTTGTCACTCTCTTCGGCTACCTTCTGTAGAAGGTCTTGTAGTTTGCTTTCCGTGTCTGCAACCAGCACTGTATCATCTGCGTATCATTTTGTTCAAATTGTGGTCTCTGATTACAAATCCTGGCATAGCATCTAGGGTCCCCAAAATATTCTCGCTGTACAACTTGAACAGATCCGGTGAAAAGACATCTCCTTGTCTTATGTCCCTTTCTAGCTGAAATCGTTACCTGTCCGTATGCAGGCAGTTTGATAAGCCGGTTAAAACCGGTTTCTGACAGGTTTTGAGAATGACTAACTCATTCAGTTTTATGAATTATCGGTGTTTTGCGAGCACTTGCCATGACCACCGGTGGTCACACCTATACGCGAACAATACGAACACGGGAAGGAGAATGCCAGACCTCCTACAGAAAATGGTAAATGAAATCGAGAAGAAAGAACTAAGCATAAACTTCAAGAAAAAAGACGATCCCAAAATACCAACTACATGTCGGAGAAACTAAAATAAGACAAGAAATTTAAATAGCTGGGAAGTGTTTTGACAGAGGATAGAAAATGCCACGTTGAAATCTAAAGACGCATTGGCTTAGCCAAGGACGCATTTCAAAAGCTAACCAGAATACTAAAAGACAGGAAACTTTTACTGAAAACAAATAAAAGAGTGCTGGATTGCTATGTGATATCTATCATTCTGAACAGCAGTGAATGTTGGACGATCTTATCAAAGATGAAGAAGAGGCAGCAGAAATGTGGTTTTACAGAAGGATGCTGAGGGTACCATGGACTGAGCACGTGAGCAACGATGAGGTGTTGGAAAGAACGCAAACGAGAAGAAAACTCATACTTAATATCAGGAACAGACAGATGAGGTTCCTGGGACATGTAGTGAGGAAAGTGGGCTTGGAGAACTTAATACTAACAGGACTGATAGAAAGAAAGAGCGACAGAGGAAAGCAGCGTGAGACATACTTGATAGGCCTGAGCAATCGGATGGCGAAACGGGGTTTCAGAGAGAGATACCATGGGGAAAATATTAAGAGCATCGCCTACGTCCCGAAAGGACACGACACAAGAAGAAGAAGAAGAAGAAGAAGCGTGCACACCTGTTTATATATCAGTGTCTGCCACTCATATTCTGCAAGTCACGAACCTGCAACTGACAGCTAAGTGTGAATTTTACTGGATAAACCGCTAGTTTTTTTGTTTTTTTAATCATTTCACCCCAAGCAAGGCATTCCACTGCCACTATTGCGCATGGGGCTACATAGGGGAAGGTAAAGAGGAGGAGTGGTTAGATGTAGGAAATGTCAGAAGGAAGGTGATAGATGGGTAAGGATACCGAGAATGAGGGTTGGGCAGATGTGATGGGTTTGAAAGAATGGGAGCGAGTTAGTGTGTTAGGAGGTGTCTATTGACCTTACATTTAAACTCCTGGAGATTGTAGCCGTCGGGGAAGCAATCATGTGGAAGGGAATTCCACAGGCGGGAAGTGCGAGAAAAGAAACTTTGGTGGAGAAGTTGCGGTTGCATTTTATCGGTTTCACTGTAAAAGGGTGGGATCTAGTTGCTAATCTAGTTTCTCGTGCAAATTCGTATCTAGGGGGCACCAGTGATCTAAGTTTATTGGAGCAGAAGCCGTGAAAGTATTTATAGAAGAGACACAGGGAAGCCACGTCGCACCGGTGAGAGAGAGACTGCAGGCGGTCTGGCAAGTTGGTATCGATCACATTACAGACCCTTTCTCTGATGGTCTGTAGTTGAGGTGAACCACACGGGTTTTGTTTTTAACCGATATACCATACCAGAGAAATGATCTAAACCATATCCAGAGATAAAATGAGTGCACATTAGATTCCATAAAAACTAATTTTACTTAGACTTTCAAAATAGTAACATTTTAAATATATTATTCCTGGATGCGTGTTGTGGTGCAGTGGATATCGGCTCGGAACGAGAAATCAGAGAGCCGAGTTCGAATTCCAGTTGAATTTGTTACATTCACTTACGTGCAAATACGTCTCTTCTCCCTCAAGCCATAGATTAAATAGCAGGACTGAATCTGTGTTATAGCCTTGGTTGGCAACCAGTCTACCGCATAAATTAATGGCAACCTACTGCCATCTTCTGCTCAGTCAGTCATGTTTCTTTCCAGACATGATCGCCCAAAGCGTGTATCACGTATGACACTTAACTGACTGGATGAATATAATTGTTGAAAACAATTAAAACTTCTACTGGGCATAAAGACAGATTGGGTTCTATAGCCTTGGCTGGCAATCAGTCTACCGCAGAAATCAATGAAAACCTATTGCGGGATAACCTTCCGCCCAGTCAGTCATGTCTCTTTTAAGACATGATCTCCCAAAGTGTGTAACACTTATGGGACTTAACTGACTGATATTCATTTCCTCATGAGAAAGATATGAATCCTGTGTTTTATCTCTCCCAGCTATGGGTTAATTAGCAAGTAAAAATTCTTACAATTAAAAAAAAAACAATAATTTCGAAGCACCTACCAAAGATTGATAACCTGTAAAAAAAATCAATCCATCTTAATTTTATTTTTCATTTTTTATCATCCGTTATAACTTTTGCTTGATTTCTGTACAACACAGTGCGACTATATGGTACCCAGGATTCGATCAATGATTGATCAATTAGTTCACCTCCTCAGGACCATCAAAGAAGGTGCCCTCGCGCAATCTTGCGTCCAACGAAGAGATGTACCAGAGGATCAGGGAACCAAGGAATCCTCCGCATTGCTCAGCACACAGATTGCTGCCACATTCAGGTCCTGTGTTGACACCATGACCATCCCATTTTAAATCTAAATTAAAGTAGATCTACAAGTGACGACTTTTGATGAACTAACGACAACCTTTTTGCATTTTTTCTTATTTTTTTCACAATGATGTTAACCTTGTACAAGTAACGAGTTCTACTCAAGATTGAAGATCAGTGAGTAAAAGCGAGTCATATTTTCCTAGCCCTCTTTCCACGTTATGTGCCCTAGATATTTCAACTGTCTTTTCCTGATGTTAAGTATAAGTTTCCTTTTTGTTTCCATTTTCTCTAAAACTTTGTCATCGTTCACATATTTAGTCCATGATATCCTCAGGCTGCTTCAATTCATGTCTTGTGTGTATCAGATTTTCCAAACCCTCTTTCCTCAGTATGTGCCTTAGATATTTCAACTGTCTCTTCCTGGTGTTAAGCATAAGTTTCCTTTTTGTTTCTATTTTCTCTAAAACTTTGTCATCGTTCACATATTTAATCCATGGTATCCTCAGACTGCTTCAATTCATGTCTTGTGAGTATCAGATTTTCCAAGCCCTCTTACCTCGATATGTGCCCTAGATATTTCAACTGTCTCTTCCTTGTGTTAAGCATAATTTTCCTTTTTGTTTCCATTTTCTCTAAAGCTTTGTCATCGTTCACATATTTAGTCCATGATATCCTCAGGCTGCTTCAATTCATGTCTTGTGTGTATCAGATTTTCCAAACCCTCTTTCCTCAGTATGTGCCTTAGATATTTCAACTGTCTCTTCCTGGTGTTAAGCATAAGTTTCCTTTTTGTTTCTATTTTCTCTAAAACTTTGTCATCGTTCACATATTTAATCCATGGTATCCTCAGACTGCTTCAATTCATGTCTTGTGAGTATCAGATTTTCCAAGCCCTCTTACCTCGATATGTGCCCTAGATATTTCAACTGTCTCTTCCTTGTGTTAAGCATAATTTTCCTTTTTGTTTCCATTTTCTCTAAAGCTTTGTCATCGTTCACATATTTAGTCCATGATATCCTCAGGCTGCTTCAATTCATGTCTTGTGAGTATCAGATTTTCCAAGCCCTCTTTCCTCAGTATGTGCCTTAGATATTTCAACTGTCTCTTCCTGATAAAAGTTTTCTTTTTTTATATTTTCTCTAAAACTTTGTCGTTGTTTGATGTTCAGGTTATAGAATTCTCAGCATCTGTCTGCAGACCCACGTTTCTCTTGCTTCATGTCTCTTCTTCAGCTGTGAGAAGATTGTCCAGCATTCAGTGCAATATAACACTTCTATAACACTTCAGTAATTCTTGTCTTTGTTTCGAACTACATTTTTCTATTTAATCCTCTACTTAGCTTTTGGAATGTTTCTTTCGATTTCCCAATGAATCTTTGGATTTCAGTGCCACACATTTTCTTCTTTGTTAATACACTTCTAAGATGTCTGAAATATATGTGTTGTAGTCTTACAAATGATGGTTGCTCCTTTTAATGCCGCGCTAAAAATATACTGTTACTACCCTCTCCTCTCCGATTGCTAATCCACCGTCTATGTTGGCTCCTAATCTGCCGTAATCCTATTTCCGTAAATCTGCTTTTTATATTCGTATATTTTTGACCCAAATTAGTGCGAGGGAAAATTTATCTTCATTTAATCATTAATGGCGGAAGCTCCAACTGTGAGGACTTGACAGTAATGGATGATGTCCCGCATCAAACTTCAATTACGGAGGAAAGCAAACGAAACAATATTATTTGCCTTGGGAGATCGAAGTCTTTTACCTGTAATTTGATGGCTTCGTCGTTTACCTGGGTTGTGAAAATATCACCTGGATTTCTTACTTAAGCTCTTAATCCATTGCTAACTGCTATTTTTTTTTTTTTATATGACCGTACTTCGAAAGATCGTAAAAACAGTCACTTTATTTTTAAATTACACAGCGTCTGAATTCGCACTAGACGGTCATGTTTTATTCCTTGTTTGTATTTTTTTTTTTCAGAATATTTGAACGAAAATATTATCTCAAGTACAGGAAACAAAGAATTATTCACCCTTTTGTTATTGTTTTTTATGTGTCACCTCTTGATGGAAGTGGAATTGTCATTCTCAATTTACGTTTTCCACGGTACAAAAATATCCCCCAAAAAACAAACATTCCAGTCAACAGAACCTTAAAATGAAAAGAAAGGAAGTAACTGTAAATTTATGTAAGTAACTTTGGCAATCTACTTTAATTTGCACAAATAATGACTATATACTTGCCCACCCGGAGAATGTTTCTCAGTGAATACAAAAGATAAAATATAGGATATACTACAACCACACTGTCACGGAGATCCACCGATTGGACCTTAGTGTCATTAGACAAAACATTAAGAATCATAGCAATATTAAACTCCATTTATTCCAAAATACTAGCAAAATCGGCGGACCTAAAGGAGACTACAACCATTTTTAAATTTGTTGTTTTTCAATTTTTTTAATACTTTCTTAAGCGCAGTCTTATAAAGTTTCCGATTATAAAAAAAAAAAAGAAGAAAATTTCAATATTTAAAATATTTTAGGGGGTGCTCAATTTCTCATACAACGTTATAGTAAATCGATCCTCCATTTTGGATTTACTCGCGATGGGGTCATTTTTTTTTTTTTTTGTGGGAGACGAGTTGTTGCTCTTGTTTTTGTCTTTTACAAGTTTTCTTCAGTTCTTACGATGGCATCTTCCTCGGAAACTCCAAGAATGGCTTTATTAAAAAATTTCGCAAAGGATTCAGTTATTGAATAGGCGCAAGCAAAAAAGTTAATTGCACAGGATCGATTTACTATAAGGTTGTATAAAAAACTGAGCCCCACCCCCCGCACACACCTAAAATTGTTTAAATGTTGAAATTTTTACAATTTTTTTTTTTGTCAATCGGAAAAGTTTAGGGTTTAATCAATAAGATTGCACTGAAAAAAGTAAAAAAAAAAAAAAAGAAGGATAATAAACCAATTTACAGGGGGTGGTAATGTCGTACCGGCGAGTGGATCCAAAATGGAGGATCGATTTACTATAACGCTGTATGAAAAACTGCCCCCCACTAAAATTGTTTAAATATTGAAATTTTTCCAAATTTTTCCAAATTTTTTTTTTTTCAATCGGAAAGTTTAGGGTCTAATCGATAAGATTTCACTGAAAAAAGTAAAAAACAAAAAAAAACAAAAAAAAAAACAAAAATGAAAAACACCAAATTTTAAGGTAGTGCGAGTCTCCTTCAGGTCCGTCGCAAAATCAGACATTAAAAATTGGTATTATACACAGACAATATCCAGACAGCAAAAACAAAAACCAATAAATAAAAACGCATCCTTAAATTTATATGAAAATACATACACCACAGCTACGTCAAAACTATTCCCTTTAGGTTTTCTATGAATATTTACATAGTAATGAAGACATTAATTCAAACGTTATTTTTAGAGGGCACTCGTGTTTGAAATAGACGTTCCGTTTTTATTCTTACTTAAATAATAGTTAATATACAAATAAAATATATATACGAAATCCATTAAATCAAATTATATTTTTTAACATTATTTTTAAAGGGTACTCATATTTTTGTAGATGCTATATATTTATTATTATTAAACTGTGTATTTGTAGCGTAGGGAGATGGTTAATGTTTCTTGGTTTGGCCTTGTGTCATACATAACCAAACTCCCTACAGCTTACAGGATTTATACAGAATAATCATCAGAAGGTTTTCGTTAGAAGGTTGGTTGTCGGTTGGAATGTGTGGAATTGTTTGGAATAATAGTGCAAGAATAAAATATTTTTATTTTATTTTATTTTTTTTAATCATATCCCCCAGAGCAAGGCGGTAGCGCCACTGATGTGCAGGGGGCTACATAAGAGTAGAAATTAGATAGTGGCGAGTGAAGAGAGGGACGAACCAATCAGAAAGGAGCAAGAGAAGGAAGGGAATACAGGTGTGATGACAGTTGCAGAGGTGGACAGAAAGGAAAGGATATACAGGGTGGTGAAGAAAGAACTAGGGTCATGGTGGTGAAGAAAGAACTAAGGTCAAGTGGTTAAGAGATGAGTATTGACCTTGCATTTAAATTGGAGGTTGTAGCCATGAGGAAAGCAAGAATAAGGAAGCGAGTTCCACAGGCGGGAAGTGCGAGAAAAAAAACTGCAGGAGTAGAATTGTCGTCTGCATTTGGTTGATCTAACTGTGAATGGGTGAGACCCAGTTGCCAGTCTGGTTGCACGAGTAAACACCTGTTGCAGAGGCACCAGTGACTTAAGTTCGTTGGAGCAGAAGCCATGAAAATATTTATAGAACAAAGGGAAGCCATATATACATTTTGAATGTTAAAGCAGACATTTATAAAAAGGAAAGAATAACACAAGTTATAGGTATTAATGTGCAATTAGAAACATTATTAACAAGTTAAGGGTAGAGTTCGTGTTCAATGATAAAGTTAAAGGTATTGAGAGTTGAAGAGATTTTTCGTAGTAGTAGTTGTTGAAAGAGTATATGCGGAACGAGAAATCAGGGAGCCGAGTTCGAATTCCAGCCGAATTCAGTGCATTCACTTACGCGCAAATACCGTTGGGAAAGGTATTAATCCGTCTATTCCCTCCAGTTATGGGTTAAATAACAGGACAGATTGTGTTCTATAGCCTTGGTCGGCAACCAGTCTACCGCAGAAAATAATGGCAACCTACTGCGGGATAATCTTCTGCCCAGTCAGTCATGTCTCTTTCGAGACATGATCGCCCAAGAGTGTATCACGTATGGCACTTAACTGACTGATGTATGTATGTATGTATGTATTCAGTAGGAATGTCTTTGGATGAAGAAGAAGAAGTAAAAAGGAATCAGCAGAAGGAAAGAGAAAGAGGACAAATGTCCAGGTCATGATGAAGCTTCTCTCGATACATTTTAGCTTGTCGTCTTTGCAGCTTCCAATGTCTGACTGACTGTCTTGACGCTGACTGGGGCCTTTTATAATATTCAGATTTTCGCACTCGCCCTCGAAGTCCTCAAGTCTTGAAAGTCGCTCCCATTGGTCAAAAACCATTTTAACACCTACTTGCGAAATCTGGTTTCGACTTTTTCTGTAAGCAGATGGTCAATCCTTTTTATATTTTGGAAAAACCAGGATTTCACACGTCGTTGTGAATTGTTGTAAAAGTGAAGAAGAGAGTTGATTTTAATAAATTTCTTATCCGCTACATATTTGTTTACATGTACTGGCCTGATTAATTGAAAACTCTTGTTAGGAAAATATGAATCCTCCGGCAAGATTCGAACGTGCACTCCCTATGGAAAAGCGTCATTAGATCTAATCTTTATACCGCTCGATCAGACAAAGCCCGAACGGGCTTTTGAACAGTGCATCTACTCATATGTGTAGTCATGAAAAAAATGATTAAACAAATAAATGTTAACCATATATATATATAAATTAAATATAAGAGAGAATAAATGACTATTATGTTTAATCATGAGCCGTTCTGAATATCGTATTTAGGCTTTAATTACAGGTGAAAATAAAGACAAAAATCCTTCAACATTTGGATACTTTTTTATTAAGTTGCTTCTAAGCTTTCCGCTCACATGATATATATATATAATGTATCGAGGCAGCAAATAATTTTCTGAACATATACTGTTAAATATAAGAGACAATCTTGGTTCTAAGCTTTCAAATGGTTTTAAGCTTTCGGCTCACACGAGCCATCTTCAGAGAGGTTACAAGGACGTTAACATCTACCATCAAAGGCGATTTTATCTTATGTTGATATAAAACTTTGCTAAGCAACGATAACAGTTAACAAATAGCAAACGCAGTTCGTAAATTTGTAATCCGGTTCTATGACGTCACACCGCGTGAGAGCTCGAAATGATAACATAACCAAATATTTAAATGCAATGTATTGTGTTATGACCAGATTTAAACGTGATTTTATTAAGTGTGGGTTGTTTGCATTTAATGTAGATGGCCTCCAATATCTGAAGGTTCTTTTTACTGTGAGTATGAGTGAGGATTATTGTATTGTTGACTAAAATCTGTCTGATATTACCTACATGACTATGTTTCTCTAAGAAATGTTGTTTAATTGTGAGCCAAAAGCTTAGAACCAACTTAATAAAAAATTATCCAAATGTTGGAGAATTTTTGTCCTTATTTTCACCTGAAATTAAAACCAAAATACGATGTTTTCGAAGGCTCATGATTAAACATAATAAACATTCATTATCTCTTATATTTAACAGTATATATATATATATATATATATATATATATATATATATATATATATATATATATAAAGATGTTACATTCTACTTTGGAAGCACTTCTAACAGGTGAAAGTTAAGATTTAGCAATCACATGTTGTCTATAAACAACAGTAAATACAGCAAAAGTACTGCTTTATCCATACGTTATTGGAAATGAAAAAAAAAATAACAGTAAGAGCCCAATTATTACATGGAATATCGTAGCTAAATCCAAACATTATAATGGAAAAAGAGATAAATGTAATCTAAGCCTTTTAGAAAAACTTGTCATCTTAAACCATATCAAGAATCCAAATTTGCTTAATGAAAGAAATGATTGAATGGCTACATGCTGTCATGGAAAATATACTTACTTAAATTCTTAAACCCAGATTGATATAGATCCCTCTTTATGTTTGCTTCTTTCTTTCTTTCTTTCTTTCTTTCTTTCTTTCTTTCTTTCTTTCCCCTGCAATATTACATGTAACAATTATGAATCAAACCCCTTTTATTTATTTATTTATTTCTTTCTTTCTTTCTTTCTCTCTTTCTTTCTTTCTTTCTTTCTCTCTCTTTCTTTCTTTTTCTTTCTTTTTCTCTTTCTTTCTTTCTCTTTCTTTCTTTCTTTCTTTCTTTCTCTCTTTCTTTCTTTCTTTCTTTCTCTCTTTCTTTCTTTCTTTCTTTCTCTCTTTCTTTCTTTCTTTCTCTCTCTCTTTCTTTCTTTCTTTCTTTCTTTCTTTCTTTCTTTCTTTCTTTCTTTCTTTCCCCTGCAATATCACATGTAACAATTATGAATCAAACCCCTTTTATTTCTTTCTTTCTTTCTTTCTTTCTTTCTTTCTTTCTTTCTTTCTTTCTTTCTTTCTTTCTTTCCCCTTTGCAATATTACATGTAACAATTATGAATCAAACCCCTTTTATTTTTTCTCTCTTTCTTTCTTTCTCTCTTTCTTTCTTTCTTTCTTTCTTTCTTTCTTTCTTTCTTTCTCCTGCAATATTACATGTAACAATTATGAATCAAACCCCTTTTATTTTTGCGTCTTAAATCTTTAATTCTTAATTCTAAATTTTCTTCTTAATTTTTCTTTTCATTTTCATTTTATTTTATCGTATTTTTTACTTTATTTTTATTTAAAATATTAAAATTTAATTTTCCCTACATCTTTTATGTACATGTAATATTTGAATATTTGAATACTGAAATTTCTAAGACTAATGATTTACGCCCCTTTGATTTCTTCTCTCTGCATTTTATTATTTTCTATCTTTTAGTTTAATTTGAATTTTAAATTTAAATTTAAAATTTTTATCGATATGTGACCGTAGAATATTTATAATTTTCACCTTGTTATTAAGAAAGCGGTAACTTTGTACCATTTAATTCCTATGGACATCGAGTGAAATTAAATTAAACTGTCGGTTTGAAATATGCACCTGTTGTAATAACGTATGAAACTCTGATTTGTGCCACAAACGTAGGATAATATATATATATATATATATATATATATATATATATATATATATATATATATATCCTAGTGAATACAGAACGAAGAATTTTTACAACGTCCAAAACATTAATTTAAAAACAGTGCTCGATATATAATATATAGACCTGTGAAAATTTATTATAAATTATATTTTAGAATATGTAAATAATTATTCTATATATAACCTCTAATAAGGTACGCTCGTTTCGGCATTGAAACTTCAATGCAGGAGGTGTGTCACACTTCCTGATGAGGCATTGAAGTTTCAATGCCGAAACGAGCGTACCTTCGTAGAGGTAATATATAGAATAATTATGTACATGTTCTAAAATATAATTTATAATATATATATTACAGCTTTGTTCATACATTAAGCACTGTTTTATTAACACCTGAATACAATACATATGTACATCCTCCTCATATATATATTTATTAATTTATGTCACTATATATATATATGTGTGTGTGTGTGTGTGTGTGTGTGTGTGTGTGTGTGTGTGTGTGAAATTATTTGTTTGAACATTATTTTTGATCGATACTCGTATACTCTGTTTATAATCAAGCAGCATATTTATTTCTACCGGCCTGGTTATTTACGATAAATTTTTGTTACGTAAATATGTGTCATTCGGCAGGAATGACACACATTTTCGTAATAAAGTTTTGTGTTACACTTTGAAAATTTATTTACAGTCCAAGTTTATCTATCTATCTATCTATCTATCTATCTATCTATCTATCTATCTATCTATCTAAGTCTATTCATATATATATATATATATATATATATATATATATATATATATATGTCTCTACATACCCCGTAAAGAAGGTGGAAGAAAAGGTCTTATTCAGCTAGAATTGTTATACAAGACAACAACTATTGGCTTACTAACATACATAGAAACAACAAAGGACTGGATGATACAATTAGTCAAGCAACATGAAAATAGAAAGAGAAAATATTCAATAATGAAAGAAGGTAGTAAATACAAACAAGATTTACATTCAGTAGATTCTGGAGAAAAGTAAAACAGAAGCCAAGTACCAACTATTGCAGCAAAAAATATGGAAAAGAAAGCCAAGGATAAAGCTCTTGAACAGATGAAACAACGCTGGCAGAACAAACTCTGGATGGCCCATATCCAGAACGTGCCAATAAATCCAATGTTGATAAAGTTAATACTCATCGATGGTTACGTGCATCTGGATTAAAGTCTGAGACCGAAAGCTTTATTCTTGCAGCGCAAGACCAAAGTCTTTTCACTGGGAACTTTCAGGCAAATATTATACATAATAATGTGGATCCAAAATGCAGGTTTATGTGATAAATACCAAGAAACGATAGACCATCTAATCTCAGGATGTTCTGTACTTGCCCCAAATGAATATAAAAATCGTCACGATAGAGTGGGGCAATATTTACATTGGACAATGTGCAAACACGATGGAAAATATGTAAGCAAACACTGGTATGAACATCACCCAGTACCGGTAACAGAAATAGAAGATGTCACCATTCTATGGGATTACACCATCTACACAGACAAAAAAATTGAAGCAAATAGGCCGGACATTATTGTTAAAAACCAGAAAGAAAAAACTTACTTATTAATTGATATGGCTTGTCCAACGGATTGTAACATAGCAACCAAGGAATTTGAAAAACTGTCAAAATATAAAGACCTGGAAATTGAAATAGAAAAAATGTGGAAATTGAAAACAAGAGTTGTGCCAGTGATAGTAGGTGCACTTGAAATGATAAAAATAGAACAAGACAACACACTGAAAGAATTCCTGGAAACCCCAGCTTAAGAGATGTACAAAAATTGTCTTATTAAGTACAGCCCGCACACTAAGGAGAACGTTGTCCAAGTAACGCTAGAGATGTTAGAGGAGATAGAAAAAACATGAAATGGAGCCAGAACAACACACCAAGGCCTGCCTTAGGTCTTCCCGCAGACTTGGTTGGTAGTGAGACCAAAGCAGAAATCGAAATATGATGAAAAATGACAACATAATAATAACTTTTTTTTAATGGTTTCTCTCCAAGCAAGGCGGTACCGCCACTGATGCACAGGGGGCAACGTAAGAGTAAAAGTTCAAGCAGGATTAGAGCGAATAGAAAGACGAAGTAGTTACAGTGGGTGTCCGAGAAAGGGCAAGAGAAGGATGGGAATACAGGTGTGACGACAGTTGCGAAGGTAGAGTAAGAAAGGAAAACAACAAGATACACCTGGTGATGTAGAAAGGACGAGGGAAGGAGTCAAGTGGATAAGAGATGGGAATTGACATTGCATTTAAATTCCTGGAGGTTGTAGCTGTCAGGAAAGCAAGTATACGGAAGGGAGTTCCTCAGGCGGGAATTGCGAGGAAAGAAGCTGATGGAAAAGAATTGTCGGCTGCATTTGGTTGATCTAACTATAAAAGGGTGAGACTTTAATGCCAGTCTGGTTGCACAATTAAATTCTTGTGGAGTGGGCACCAGTAACCTAAGCACATCAGAGCAGAAGTCATGAAAATGCTGTAGAAGAGACAGAGGGAAGACATATCCCGCCGGTGAGAAAGTGGCTGGGGTTGAGTTGCCAGGTCGGGACCGATCACATTACAAATTCTCCTTTGGAGCTGGTCTCTTTTTTCTTTCAATATTCTATTTTTCTCTCCCCTCTCTCTACCCTATTTTCTCTCCCTTGTCTTTCTTGCAACCATATTTCTTTCACTCCTCTGTCTCTCTCTCTCTCTCTCTCTCTCTCTCTCTCTCTCTCTCTCTCTCAACCCTGTTTCGTTCGCTCTTTCTCGTCTCACTTTCAAACTTATTTCTCTCTTCTCTGTTAACTTTGTTTCTCTTTCCCGTCTATCTTTCAATCCTATCTTTCTCTCGATCTTTCTCACTCACTCTCTCTCTCTCTCTCTCTCTCTCTGTCTGTACCCTATTTTTCTCTTTTATCTTTTTCAGCCTTATTTCTCTCTTTCAACCATATTTTTCTCTCTTTTTCTTTCACTTTCTCTCCAGATCTTGTTCTCCTTTCCGTCTATGCCTTTCTATATTTCTCTCTATCTCTCTCTCTTTATATATATATATATATATATATATATATATATGTGTGTGTGTGTGTGTGTGTGTGTGTGTGTGTGTGTGTCCGTTACCTATAGACTCCGAAACGGTTTTCTTGAAAATTTACACAGTTGTACTATAAGCGTCTGTGAGTGTTCTTAGCTATGTTTTGTGTCGAGGTACCCCCGATAAATATCGAAAATCGATAATCGAAAAAATCGGGTTATAGAAGGAATGGTTCGATTTTAATCAAATTTGATACACTCATAAACAAAGACATGAGAAACGATATTCAGAAGTTTCAAGGTTGCAGTTCTTACCATAGTGCAGAAAATCGATAATATATATATATATATAATAATAATAAAATCGACTCTGTACGTATTCAAATCTTAAAATGTTACACAAGTAATTTTTAAAGACCACGAATAACCAGCAGAATCTAACTCCGTTATTGTCCTCGGCTATAAAGCTTTGGACAATGAGGGGAAAAAAAAAGAAAGCTGCGTAGCACCGACAATACATACAGTTCTTCACAGCAAAGAAAAAAACCCTCAAACGGAACGAACCACAAAGAAAGAAAAGTGCTCGATACTAAACTAACCAAAAAGGATTAACTAAGAGGCAGTCACGTAGAGCAAAAACACACGAAAAAAATCGCAAGATCGCCAAGACCTACCGCGGTTTCGCACAACGGCTCGTCAGGGCAAAGGCAGACCAAGGACTAATCAAATAAATAGACACCTATTAAAGACTAACCCATTTGGGGAAGGGGTTGTTTGAGGAAAAAAAAAAAAATTGGGGAGGGGGGGGTCACATTAAGGTCCGATACACTAAGCAAGAAATTTTATTTTGTGAATTCTACACTTATTTAGTATTTCTGTTCTAGCGTTAATAAGTTTGTTGGCAGGTTCAAATTTAGCTATTGCTAGCTTCTCCTAGGACCATAGATTAGTTTTAAAGCTTTCATTACACTCGAGCAACGCCGGGCTATACTGCTAGTATATATATACATTTCTCTCTCTCTCTCTCTCTCTCTTTTTAATATATTCCCCAATTCCCCCTCTCTTGTTTCTCTTTTTAGCCATCACCGTTCCAATTCAGTGCGCGCCAATCCGCACTCTGTTACGTACGACAACTCAATGACTACACCTCCGGTCAGGACAAGTTACTCCTAACACAACGGAACACCTACATTAACTCATTTTATTTTTTTCACGTGAACTCGGACTTTGTGGGGAGATTTACGATATAAAAAAAAACAAAAAAAACACTATTTCAAGGCTCGCTAAAAACTAACAACTCCTGTTAAAGGTAAGGCAATTATTTTTATATTCCCACCCGCTTTTTTTTTAAATATCCACTTTATTTAAAGGTTAAAAATATAGAGGTGTATTTAACTTAAATCATTAAAAATATCTCTCCTTGGTCACCTGTTGATGATCGGAGAGCCGCCAATTATGAAATAGGAATAGAAAAATCCCGGAAGTAAAACTAGATGTTCTAAAATTTGCAACATTTATTTAAAAATATTTTTCTAACTTCTTTGTTTTATAAATTAATTAAATTTTCTTATTTTTGATTTGTTTGGTGGTTGAAATAGTTGTGTGTCTTCGTTTTAAGTGATCGGGATAGAAAGTACGATACTGATATCTGAAGGTATATTGGCATGACCATGAATGCATTCCCCACCTACGTCTATTGAACAGGTGAAGAGGCTCATCCCTTGTTCCCTGGTCAGGGTGTGGTTTCCGGCTTTCTCTTTTCCAATCTTTTTACTCTTACGTAGCCCCCTGCGCATCAGTGGCTTTATCGCCTTGCTTGGGGTGATATGATTTTAAAAAAAAGCTGAGTAGAGTATTAAGTAATAGAAAAAAAATTCTCAGGAAATAAACAAGAGCGTAATGAATTGATATGTGATGTTAGTCCTTTAATATGGCAGCATATGCTGCACAGTCTCATCAAAGATGAAGGAAAGACTTGAAGCAACCGAAATGTGGTTCTACAGAAGGATGCTGAGAATACCATGGCCCGAACATGCGAGCAAAGAGGAGTTTTTTTGTTTTTTTTTGAGAGGAGTGAACCGGAAAGGAAACTGATACTTAACATCAGGAAAAGACTGCTGAAGTTTTTGGGATATGCAATGAGGAAGGGAGGCTTGGAGACTATGATACTCGCAGAACAGATAGAGGGAAAGAGAGTGTTATGGACCAGGTTAAGATCCGAAAAGAACAACACGACCACAAGGGTAGAAATAACAAATATATATTAACAAGAAATAGCAATACAAACTGTGGAAGGTGCTAGTATGAACTCGACCCTCATTCTCTCTCTTGAGAGGTGTAGTATATATAGTGTTAGGAAGAGTTCATTCTGGAGTTTATAGGTAAGGACAGAGAGACAGCGGGAAACATACTTGATGGATTTCAGCAAACGGGTAGCAGAACAGGGTTTGGGAAGGGTAATAAGAGAAGGTGTTTTAAGAGCTTCAGAGTATGTGGAGATGTGGAGGGCCATGATCACCAACGTCTTAAAAGGGATACGGCATGAAGAAGAAGAAGATCCTGATTTCCAAGAAAATTAACCCATGCGTAGTTGAAAGAGCTTCATAAGCGTTAAAAAAAAAAAACAAGCCAATCAATCAAGTCAAAGCTAACGTTGTCGTTGGACAGGCCTTTGGTAGTACCAAAAAATATGCAACTATTTTAGCCACGAGGCATGATTCGTTACATTCATCAATAAAATACGAGCATGTCCATTATTAAAAAAATAAAAAAAGAAGACATTGTCTCTGTTTAGTTCACACTTTCCATAGATTCTTAGTTCACTATGCCCTGCCAATAACTGATAAATAATGGACTATTTCGTTTTGATTACGTAGAAAGACAAGAGACAAGAGACACGAGACAAGAAACAAAAGTCTCTACTTTGTTTAAGTGAAAATAAAATAAAATAAAATATAAATAACGATATAAATAAAGACACTACTTGGTTTCAGTGAGAAAATGAAAGAAAAAGTAGAAGATACAAGTGTTTAGCGTCTGTTTCATTGAGATGCAAAAGTTGGAAATTTGAAATTTTTTCACAATATATTCGGTGTTGTACTCATCTTTGTTGCCATATTCACGACGTTTCGGCCGTTCTATGCTCCGGCCTTCTTAAGGATCTCTCTATACTTCTGAGATGAGACATTTTAATAATTTACACTATTTACATTTTTTGGACTGTTGTCCTCATCTTTGTTGCCATATTTACGACGTTTCGGCCGTTCTATGCTCCGGTCTTCTTAAGGATCTCTCTATACTTCTGAGATGAGACATTCTAATTATTTACACTATTTACGTTTTTTGGACTGTTGTCCTCATCTTTGTTGCCATATTTACGACGTTTCGGCTTTCTTCAGGTGATTGGAATTTCAAACTGATGCCTTTATTTTGTTCACCGGAGGTAGATTGTTCTAGTAACAGTATAAGTAAATTCAATGCTTCATCTCAGAATTTCTTTTTTAATGGTATCACCCCGAGCAAGGCGGTAATGCCACTGATGTGCAGGGGGCTACATAAGAGTAAAAAGATTAAGTTGAAGAGGGTGAAGAGGAAGACGAACTAGTTAGAAAGGAGCAAGAGAAGGATGGGAATACAGGTGTGATGACAGTTGCAAAGGTGGAGAGAAAGGAAAGGATATATGGGGTGGTGAAAGAACGAGTCAAGTGGTTAATAGATGAGTATTGACATTGCATTTAAATTCCTGGAGGTTGTAGCCGTGAGGAAAGCAAGAATATGGAAGCGAGTTCCACAGGCGGGAAGTGCGAGAGAAGAAGCTGCAGGAGTAGAATTGTCGTCTGCATTTGGTTAATCTAACTGTGAATGGGTGGGACCCAGTTGCCAGTCTGGTTGCACGAGTAAACACCTGTTGCAGAGGCACCAGAAAAATAGAAAAATATTAAAACGTTTTCATTTTTATTCTAAAAAATATACTTTCTACGCTGGTATTAAAAATAAAATAAGCGTAGAAATGCAAAAGACACACGCTGCTTGGTTTCATTTTGAAAATAAATAAATGAAATAAATGAAAGAAAGAAGGGAAGACAGAAATGCTTAAATGTCGCCAGCCAATACGTCATAAATAATGGACAATTCTGTTTTAATTGCGTATAAAGACAAATGACAAAAGCTACTTCGGGAAAATGAATGAAAGAAAAAAAGAAAGAATATAAAAAAAAAGGAAGAAATAAAGAAAAAAAGATAGAAAAAGAAGAAAGAAGGAAGGTAAGATGAAGGTATTTAACGGCTGTTTTAGTGAAATGGAAAAAGAAATTTCAAGTCCTTTTATTTGTACTCCCTTACTTCTTAAAATAACGACCTGCGTTCATATTTATTTATTTATTTTTATTTATTTATTTATTTTTAATCATTTCACCCCGAGCAAGGCAGAAATGCCACTGATGAGCGGAGAGGGGGGAAGGCTACATAACTAAAAAGATTAATTAGAAAAGAGTGAGGAGTACAAACTAGTTAGAAAGGAGCAATAGAAAGCTGAGAATGCAGGTGCGATGACAGATACATAGGTGGAGAGAAAGGGAAGGTTATACAGGGGTGGGGAGAGAGCTAGAGTCCAGTGGTTAGTAGATGAGTATTGACTTTGCATTTAAATTTCTGGAGGTTGTAGCTGTCAGGAAAGCAAGAATATGGGAGCGAGTTCCACAGGCGGGAAGTGCGAGAGAAAAAGCTGCAGGAGTAGAATTGTCGTCTGCATTTGGCTAACCTGACTGTGAATGGGTGGGACCCAGTTGCCAGTCTGGTTGCACGAGTAAACACATGTTGAGGAGGTACCAGTGACTTAAATTCATCCGAGCAGAAGCCATGAAAGTGTTTATAGAACAAAGGGAGGCCACATTTCGACGGTGGGGAAGTGGCTGCAGACGAGCCGCTAGATCTTATTATTATTATTATAGTAATGTTTTAATATAAAATGTGGAAGGTGCTAGTATGAATTCGACCCTCATTCTCTCTCTTCTAGTGTTAGGAAGAGTTCATTCTGGAGTTATAGGTAAGGACAGAGAGACAGCGGGAAACATACTTGATGGATTTCAGCAAACGGGTAGCAGAACAGGGTTTGGGAAGGGTAACAAGAGAAGGTGTTTTAAGAGCTTCAAGGTATGTGGAGATGTGGAAGGCCATGATCAACTACGTCTTAAAATTTTTAATGTTTATCTGCCTGTATGTCTATTTTTTTCAGCCCTTTTATTTTAGTTTTCGCTTTGGGTTTGGCTCTAAGTAGGTATAATTGTAGTTCTTAGTCTAAGCCATGATATCATTAACTCAGATGACTTATTTAGCCTTCAAAATTCAGTTTACGACGAAAAAAACTTATTTGATATCGATACCAGGAAATCAAAATTTGACTTACATCCATTCATTTTTCTTTCAGTCTACGGTTTCGCTTTAACTGGAAACAACTATTGCTTTTTAGTCTTTCGTGCCAACGTCCAAAGAGTCTGAGCTCCAGGACCATGGATTAGTTTTAACGCTTTCATTACACCCGAGCAACGCTACTATGCTAGTAGTTATAAAAACGAATATTTTTCAGTAATAATTTAGTCAAAACGGAATCGACTGAACTAAATTTTAATCTGTTTTCTGTTTCGGTTAATGTTTCACTAAATCGTGAATGTGGACGGGAATGAATTCTCGCGAGAAAAAACTCTTTGGCTTAGCACAGCGACCCAATTTTCTTAGCAAGACATGTAGCTATTGATTCGATGTATTTGTTCCACTTGAGTTCGGCTAAGAGTGTGAGATCGAGGAGACGCAGTGTATTGCTTTCCAGGAGACTAGATTCTCTATAATGGTTAAAGGAGTGCAGATTCATTTTGAAAGTATTAAAATTTACGAACCATTTCTTACCCAAATCCATAACATATTGGAAATCCTTACCAAGCCTTCAAAATGTTGTACAATCGAAGTCTGACATATGTTGTGTTAGCATCCTCGATAATACATAAAAATTAATAACTGCAAGTACATTATTTTTCTCTTTGCGATTCACTCCTTAAGATGATCTCTGGTGAGATTGAAAGTACTTGGAAAAATAAAATGAGAAAAACTACGGTGTCTTTCTTAATGAGTTTAATTACAACATTAAGAAATTAACCCGTGAATTTGAGAGAATTCAAATAAAAAAATATAATATATCCAGATTATTTAGACAAACATGCTTGAGTGAAGATATGCTTCCTAAATATAATCCCGCAGAGACACCACAACTGTTATTGATAGTGATTGAAATGTTGAAAGTACTTGGAGAAACAATAAGTCAAAATATACCTCCTGACGAGTGGACAATTAATTCTCAGAGGGTCAGTCTACAAAACACTAAAATCGGAATTATGAAAGTAACATCAATTAGCTAAGTGACAAATATTTCATTTCAATTATTTACGCATTTTAACAGATATATTTACCAAAAATTACTTAAAATATCTTGACGTACTAAGGAGATAAATGATTCAATGAAATCGCCATCGGCTTCAACCACAGCCTCCAGACGGCTTCGGAATCTCCTGCATCTCTTCTGGACGCTCTCCTTGTTTAATTTGGTGGATGTTACCATAATCCTTGCCTTCAGTTCATCTTTGGTGTTACAAGGACTTTTGTTGATCTCACACTAAAATGCGTCCCACACATAATAATAAAAGGGGTTGCAGAGTTATATGGCCGAAGGTTAGGGGTGAGATAGTCGAAGAATTTGTCTGATAGACATGACTGGGTGTGTAGCATGTTGCAGAATCCTGCTGCCAGATATAAGGTTTTCCAGCAGCCACCCTCTTGACCCAGGGCAGCAATAACTCCTCAAGGCACTTATAAGCCTCTGCCTCTGTGTTGAGTTTAATGTCCTGTACAACGATGTCAGAATATCAACATCACTCCAACCACAACCTCAGTTTTGCCCCATACTTTTGGCCTTGTGACGCATCTAAGCTACGCTTAAAATATCTTGAAAAACTAAAACTTTATTCAACAAAATTGCCATCCTTGTTTAAGTTGGTAAATGCTGCCATAATCCTTGCCTTCAGTTCATCTTTGGCGTTACAACGAGTTTTGTTGATCTCACACTAAAATGCGTCCCACACATAATAATCAAGGAGTTTGCAGTCTGGGTAGTTAGGCGGTCAGATGTAAGAAATTATGTGGTCGCAAAAATTATCTGACAGCTATGATTGCGTTCTCCTGCTTGTGTGGCCTGGTGCAGAGCCCTCTTACCAGATTAAGGGTTTTCAAGCATCCACCCTGTTGACCCAGAGCAGCACTACCGCCTCAAGTTGAGTTGGCCTCCGTGTTGAGTTGGAGTCCCTCACTAACAAAGTGGGATTTTCTTTTCTCATCAGAACAATCAGAGTGAGTTTTTCGAGCTGCCATACCTTCGTAATCACCATTAAGCTCATCCAACTCTTTCAGAATTCTGTTCACTTTCTTCAGATTAACATCCGAACACTTTAAAACTTTCGTATTGGATTTTCCGGCGTGAATACCAAGAAATACAGCATGCCGTTTCCAAATTTCTGGCAAAGGGAATTGCATTATGGAGTTTTGTTTGCTTGCAAACGGTGCCCAACTGATCCTACTACACTGTGCCTTTGACAAAATTAAAAACAAACAACGTACGTGTGCGAAATTAAAAATATAAAATGGTGCCAATTTCTCATCGCACCACACACGCACGCACGCACACACACACACACACACACAGAGAGAGAGAGAGAGAGAGAGAGAGAGAGAGAGAGAGAGAGAGAAACAAACACACAAACACAAAAAGGAATGCAGGTTCGAATCCTACCAGGGCATACATACTTTTCTAACAAGAATTTTCGAATATTAAGGGAGGTAGATGTAAACAAATAAATACACTGTTTAATAATAAAAATCAAATATGAGTATCCATTAAAAATAACATTGAAACAATATATATATATACGCGGTGTAGATATCCAAAGGAGTATCCTGTACATACAGTGGTAGGATAACTCTCTAAGAGAGCTCTATATAAATACATATAGAGCAAATATAAGAAAAATTAAGGTAGATACCATATTTCATGGTAAATCGGAAGTATGAGCCTATTTCAGGCGAACAATCATCAGCTTCTGCCCTTATTGTACAACAGATTTTACACGAAATCTTTTGTACAATAAAGACGGAAGCTGATGATGGTTCGCCTGAAATAGGCACATACTTCCTATTTACCATGAAATAAGGTGTCTGCCTTAATTTTTCTTATATATATATATATAGAGAGAGAGAGAGAGAAAATCTTGTATTATACAAGTAAAGGTCGTGTATTACACAAGTAACATTTCCATCTTGAAATAATAAAAATCATTTTTATATAATATCTCTCTCTCTCTCTCTCTCTCTCTCTCTCTCTCTCTCTGTGTGTGTGTGTGTGTGTGATTTACTTAGATTAAATACATTAACTTTGACATTTCTTCGTTAAGGTTTGCCTTTTTCCTTTTTTATTCTATTTTTGTAAGGTTGGAGCACATGGTCGTATTTTGTAAACGGTCGAAATTGGCAACGTTGACAAGACCCTGTTGTTGGGAATCAAAAGGTCGGAGGTGCAGACCAATTGTCAAACTACATCCATTTAAGAAAGAAAGAAAGAAAGAAAGAAAGAAAGGACAAGACAAAGAAAGGAAAAAGAAAGAAAAAAGAAAAGTCAGTGAAAGACACAAAAAAGAAAGAAGACAATGCAGTGAAAGAAAGAAAGAAAGAAAGAAAGAAAGGCAGAGCAGTGCAAGAAAGAAAGAAAGAAAGAAAGGCAGAGCAGAGAAAGAAAGAAAGAAAGAAAGAAAGGCAGAGCAGTGCAAGGAAAGAAAGAAAGAAAGAAAGGCAGAGCAAAGAAAGAAAGAAAGAAAGAAAGAAAGAAAGAAAGAAAGCAGAGCAGAAAGAAAGAAAGAAAGAAAGAAAGAAAGGCAGAGCAGTGAAAGAAAGAAAGAAAGAAAGAAAGAAAGGCAGAGCAGAGAAAGAAAGAAAGAAAGAAAGAAAGGCAGAGCAGATAGGCCGAAGAAAGAAAGAAAGAAAGAAAGAAAGGCAGAGCAGAGAAAGAAAGAAAGAAAGAAAGAAAGAAAGAAAGAAAGAAAGGCATAGCAGTGCAAGAAAGAAAGGCAGGGCAAAGAAAGAAAGAAAGAAAGAAAGAAAGAAAGAAAGAAAGGCATAGCAGTGCAAGAAAGAAAGACAGGGCAAAGAAAGAAAGAAAGAAAGAAAGAAAGAAAGAAAGAAAGCAAGAAAGAAAGAAAGAAAGAAAGAAAGAATGGTTGGACAGAGATAGGAAATATTAAAGTACAGAAAAGAAGAGAGCACAAAAACTGGACACCAAAACAGTTAATTTGATGCACATGTTATTGTGTTGTATTAACAAAGGAACCATTCTATTTTCATTTGGCAATAAATAGTATGAAATACATAATTTTTTTTTAAACTGAGGTGACCTAATAATTATGGCCGGTAGTGTATATATTGTCAGAGACGGAAATTATATTGACTCCACCCGGTCTAAGAACTAAGATATCGAATTACAGGAGAATTCGAAACTATTAGTTTCTTTTTGAATTCTAAAAGTCAAAAGGCGTCATTTAAAAGGGAGTTAGGTTTAGGTTACCCTTGGCTTGATCTAATTGCAGTTTCAGGAGTTGAAAATTTGAATGTAACAGAAAAAGGCCCAGAATTGTTAATCGGAGGGCAGAGTTACAATTCCCGTGTGTCTCATTATATTCACGCGAAAATCCCCTTGGGAAAGCTATGGACCCACCTCTTCTCTTAAGGCTCGTATCCCCAAACACAAATCAGTCAGTCAAGTGCCATACGTGATACGCGCTTGGGCGATCATATCTCAAAGAGATATGACGGACTGGGCAGATGATTTTCTATCCTGCTCTTTAAACTACAGCTGAAGGTTGAAGAGACTTGTATTAATAAGTAGTAATTAATGGGGGATCAGTTTATTACTTCATAACAATACAAAACCGATCCCCCACTTTATGCCCAGCAAAAGCTTTACTTATGTTTCCAACTATTATCTTCATTCAGTCAGTTAAGTGCCATACGTGGTACACGCTTTGGGCGATCATGTCCCCAATTTGTCGTTCCGAGTCGATATCCACTGCACCACAACGCACATCCGATCAGTCAGTTAAGTGCCATACGTGATACACGCTTTGGGAGGTCATGTCTCGAAAGAGACATGACTGACTGGGCAGAAGATTATCCCGGAGTAGGTTGCCATTGCTTTTTACGGTAGACTGGTTGCCAGCCAAAGCTATAGAACCTAAGCTGTTCTATTATTTAACCCATAACTGGAGGGAAGAGACAGATTAATACTTTTCCCAAGGGTATTTGTGCGTAAGTGAATGCAAGGGATTCAACTGGATTCGAACTCGGTTTCCCGATTTGTCGTTCCGAATTGATACCCACTGCACCACAACGCACATCCGATCAGTTAGTTTAGTGCCATCCGTGATACACTCTTGGGCGATCATGTCTCGAAAAAGACATGACTGACTGGGCAGAAGATTATCCCGCAGTAGGTTGTCATTGCTTTCGGCGGTAGACTGATTGCCAACCAAGGCTACAGAACCCAATCTGTCCTATTATTTAACCCATAACTGGAGGGAATAGACGGATTTATACCTTTCCCAAGAGTAATTGTGCGTATGTAAATGCAAAGAATTCAACTGGAATTCGAACTCAATACTTGGCATTTATTACAAAGCTGAAATTCTAATTGCATCAAACATTTTATCATTCAGGATTGACAGATGATGGCGTCGGCCTGTTTGTAGACTGTCCATGCTACAGAAAAAAAAATTGTTTTCTTATAAATTCTTTCAGTATATTTTGATCACTGAAGAACCAGTGGGCTGTTCCTAAGCTTATTATTATTAAGTCGTTTTTCATTATAAACTATTTCTGCTATGGTCGCACTACCTACCAAGACTGCAGGAAGACCTAAGGCAGTTCGTGGTGTGTTGTTATGGCTCCATTTCCTGTTTTCTTCATATCTCCCCTAACATCCCTAGCGTTTCATAGACAAAGTTCTTCTTAGTGTGTGGGTTGTACTTAATAAGACAATTTTTTGTATATCTCTTAAGCTGGGGTTTCCAGGGATTCTGTCAATGTGTTGTTTTGTTCCATTTTTTATCATTCCAAGTGCACCTACTATCACTAGCACAACACTTGTTTTCAATTTCCACATTTTTTCTATTTTAATTTCCAGGTTTTTATATTTTGACAGTTTTTCGAATTCCTAGGTTGCTATGTTACAATCCGCTAGACAAGCCATATCAATTAATAGACACGTTTTCTCCTTCTGGTTTTTAACAATAATGTCTGGCCTGTTTGCTTCAATTTTTCTGTCTGTGTAGATGGTGTAATCCCATAGAATGGTTACATCTTCTATTTCTGTAACCGGTGCTGGGTGATGTTCATACCAGTGTTTGTTTACAGATTTTCCATAATGTTTGCACATTGCCCAATGTAAATATTGCCCAACTCTATCGTGGCGATTTTTATATTCATTTGGGGCAAGCACAGAACAGCCTGAGATTAGGTGGTCTATTGTTTCTTGGTGTTTATCACAAAACCTGCATTTTGGATCCATATTATTATGCATAATATTTGCCTGAAAGTTTCTAGTGAAAAGACTTTGGTCTTGTGCTGCAAGAATAAAGCTTTCAGTTTCAAACTTTAATCCAGATGCACGTAACCATCGATGAGTATTAATTTTGTCAACATTGGATTTATTGGCACGTTCTGGATATTGGCCATGCAGAGGTTTGTCTTGCCAGCGCTGTTTCATCTGTTCAATAGCTTTATCTTTGGCTTTCATTTTCATATTTTTTGCCGCAATAGTTGGTTCTTGGCTTCTGTTTTGCTTTTCTACAGAATCCACTAACTGTAAATCTTGTTTGTATTTACTGCCTTCTTTTATTATTGAATATTTTTTCTTTCTTTCTTCATGTTGCCTTACTAATTGTATCATCAAATCCTTTGTTGTTTCTATGTATGTTAGTAAGCCAATAGTTGTTGTCTTGTCTGACAATTCCAGCTGAATAAGACCTCTTCCACCTTCTTCACGGGGTATGTATAGACGGTCTACATCAGCCTTTGGATGATGCATCTTATGCTTAGAAAGAAGCTTTCTTGTTTTAGCATCCATTCGCCTGATGTCGTTTAGAGTCCAGTTTAAGATGTTAAAGCTATATTGGACAACTGGGATTAAAGCTATATTGGACAACTGTTATTATTATTATTATTATTATTATTATTATTATTATTATTAGTTCCTGTTACATCATCATTTCTTTCTGGGTCCTCACCAGAAACCTAAGGTCAAAAATGACTTCATGACATTTTACACTGATAATTTGTTCTCACATAGAAATAAAATAGGATTCCGCACATATAATTTAATGCGTGGGCTGTAATCGTGAGTACAATTTTTCGTATTTCTTTAAGGAATGCGCTACCAGTACTGTCTTCAGTGAGTCTATCAGAATATTTCCCAATTTTACTCTATTATTATTATTATTATTATTATTATTATTATTAGATAGATAGATAGATAGATAGATAGATAGATAGATAGATAGATAGATAGAAAAAGACTGAGATAGATAGATAGATAGATAGATAGATAGATAGAAAGTGCGGATTTAGGTATATAGATATCAAGAAACTGGTAGCTAGATATATGGTTAAAGGACTAGCAGAAATAGGACTGATATATATACATATATGTATATGTGTGTGTGTGTGTGTGTGTGTGTGTGTGTGTGTGTGTGTGTGTGTGTGTGTGTAAATTCACATGAATTTAGAGAGGAGAATAGCTATTTTCAGCATGTCAGTTTAAGACATGCATTTTCAACCCCGTTTAATCAAAGAATGAGGAAAAAATTTTAATGCCGGAGGCAGGGGCTAGTAAAGAAAGGAGTGGGGAATGTTGGCTATAATAGGTTTAAGCTAGAGGAATCTTAGTAGTATGTTCTCTTATGGTGGTGGGAAGCTTGTGGCATGACCATTGTGTTAGTAGTGGTAGGTAGGAGAGAAAAGGTTACTTCTTCACCGAATTAAAAAAAAATTCTATTGTGACTAAATGGAGGAATTAGATAATTATTGCAATTTAAATTTATTCGTGTGACGACACATACTAATAATTTATCTACGTTTATTCAGATGTACATACTGATATTGAAATTTCAAAATTTTAATTTTCTCTGTTAAACATAGATAAGTATATCTTTCTTATAAGCTATTAGGAGTGCTTGCCTTGCCTATCAGCTTAAAACTTTATCTAGGGATTTAGGTTATTTTCTTTCAGTTCATAGTATTTTCGAGAAATATATATATATATATATATATATATATATATATATATATATATATATATATAAGAAAAAATTAAGACAGACACGTTATTTCATGGCAAATCGGAACTTTAGGCGAACCATCATCAGCTTCCGTCTTTATTGTACAGAAGATTAAAAAATCTAAAACATCTAACACACCCACCAACTTCAAAGATTGCTGTTACTTATGCCTTGATGAAAAATATCACTATTATCAAACACAAAAATCAATTGGACCTGCTGAATCTTAGGAGGGAACTAATTTTTAAATGTCGACATAGGAGCCGCTTTAAATTATGTTAAACTTTTAGCCCCTCATTCATTCCTCTGAAGTCTTTACACACATCACACTATCTTACGGAATATATATTGTTTATTTGTACCTTATTGTTATATGTGTCGATGACATTTTTTTCATAAATACAGGTTTATATACGTGTATGGTATTGCTTACATATTTGTTTTTGCGGGTGTATGTGTGTATATATGTGTGTTCGTATATATATATATATATATATATATATGTGTGTGTGTGTGTGTGTGTGTGTGTGTGTGTGTGTGCGCGTATGTGTACATATATGTGTGTACGTATATATGCGTGTGCGTGTATGTGTGTGTACGCAATTACTTGTGTGTGTGAGTTGTATGTGTACATATATATGTTTATTTACAATATTAACGCTATATTGTATTATAATTGTATTGTTAACCGAATAATTAGTATAATTTTGATTATATAGTGGTGTGGGTGGTAATTGTGATTGAAGCAGATTGATTAACTAGTATATCTTAACCCTCTAGGGCCATTCGTATCATATTTGATACAGTATTTCCCTATAAGGAAACATTTGGTATTTCCCTATAAAGAAACATTTGGTATTCATTGACTGAGCAGTCAGTACTGCTTTCATTTGAAATTTATAAAATATTTCTCTTAAAAAATTTTTCAGGAAAATATTTCTTTCAAGGCTTGTTTTCATACTGTATCAAATATGATACGAATGGCCCTAGACGGTTAATAATATAATATGATTAAGGCTTCTACTTGTCATAAAGTGGGGGATCAGTTCTATATTGTTATGAAGTAATAAACAGATCCCCCACTAATATGATACGAATGGCCCTAGAGGATTAATAATATAATATGATAAAGGCTTCTACTTGTCATAAAGTGGGGGATCAGTTCTATATTGTTATGAAGTAATAAACAGATCCCCCACTAATATGATACGAATGTCCCTAGAGGGTTAATAATATAATATGATTAAGGCTTCTACTTGTCATAAAGTGGGGGATCAGTTCTATATTGTTATGAAGTAATAAACAGATCCCCCACTAATATGATACGAATGGCCCTAGAGGGTTAATAATATAATATGATTAAGGCTTCTACTTGTCATAAAGTGGGGGATCAGTTCTATATTGTTATGAAGTAATAAACAGATCCCCCACTAATATGATACGAATGTCCCTAGAGGGTTAATAATATAATATGATTAAGGCTTCTACTTGTCATAAAGTGGGGGATCAGTTCTATATTGTTATGAAGTAATAAACAGATCCCCCACTAATATGATACGAATGGCCCTAGAGGGTTAATCTTTTTAATTTTCTTAGTTTTTTTAGATTCCAATTTCTTATCATTTCACTATTAATATGTAAAATTTATTTTAAACTAAGTAATTAAGTTTAAACAAATAAATTTAAATAGAATAATCAGGTTTACTTTTAAATTCATTTTTTAAAGTTTATATTGCATTATATTTGTTTTGTTGACTGTATAATTAGTATAATTTTGATTATATAGTGGTGTGATGCTATTTTTTATTACAACGGATTGATTAACTATTGACTCTTAAATATTTTTAATTTTCTTAATTTTTTAAAACTCTAATTTCTTATCCTTTCACCGTTAATATGTAATATTTATTTTTTTAATTTTTTATTTTCATTTTTTCCTATCATCTTTTCTTTGTAATTTAAATTTATTCCTCTCTTCTTTCTTCCTCTTTCCCTTTTCGTTTAGGCTTTAAGATACTTACCCTTTCTCTTTAACGCTATCTCAGCAGTCTAACTGAATTGCATAATGCATCTTTAAGTTGACATCCGCTCTTATGCGTGCTCTTTGATTATATGTTGCGTATATATATGCTTATGTATGAATGTGCGTGTGTATTCGCCGAACTGATGTAATGATGTATTTTTTGTTTAAATTTTCTAATTTAAGGGAGCGATCTTTATCTTTATTCCATTTTTTTTTTGAGGGGGGTTGTTTGTGAATTGCATACGTGTAAAATCTTCTGTACAATAAAGACGGAAGCTGATGATGGTTCGCCTGAAATAGGCCTAAACTTCCGATTTACCATGAAATAATGTGTCTGCCTTAATTTTTTCTCATATTTGCTCTATATGTATTGATATACATATATATTTAGAGCTCTCTTAAAGAGTTATCCTACCACTTTATGTACAGAATACTCCTTTGGATTCTTCTATATCTACACCGCATGCTTATATATATATATATATATATATATATATATATATATATATATATATATATATAGATAGATAGATAGATAGATATAGATATATATATATATATTTTTTTTTGTTGTTTTTTAAATGAATTGTTTGAACATTATTTATGATCGATATTCGTATTTAAGTAGATATTCTGTTTAAAATGAAACTTTATTATATATTTATTTCTACCGGCCTAATAATTTGCGATAATGTTTTTTACGAAAATGTGTGTCAATTTTCTAACTCATCGTAATAGCCATCTCTGCTCTGAAATGTATCATAATATAAAATGTTATAGGCTTAATTTGACTTTGTTTAGACTGATTGTCATTCGTGGTCGAAATATCTAAGACGCGCCAGATCACATGGTGGCTTCCCATATGTCGATGGGGTTCCCAGATTCGAATCTTGCCAAATGACACACATTTTCGTAATAAAAATTCATGGTAAATAATCAGACCGGTAGAAATACATGTATAATACAGTTTGATTAAGAACAGAATATCTACTTGAATACGAGTATCTATCAAAAATAATGTTCAAACAAATCATCTGAAAATTGTCAGTTGTTTAAAACCAAGTTTCGTTAATTTCATATTTTTTTTTTTTTTTTTTTTTAATCATATCACCCCGAGCAAGGCAGTAACGCCACTGATGCGCAGGGGGCTACGTAAGGGTAAAAAGAATGGAAAAGAGAAAGCCGAAAACCGCATCCTAAACAGGAAACAAGGGATGAGCCTCTTCACCTGTTCAATAGATGTGGGTGGAGTGTGAACCGGGCGATAGTTTAGTCTATCTACTCCAATTGAAAAAAAAAATAAAATAATAAAGGAAAAGAGTGAAAAGATTGGAAAAGAGAAAACCGGAAACCGCATCCTAAACAGGAAACAAGGGATGAGCCTCTTCACCTGTTCAATAGATGTGGGTGGAGTGTGAACCGGGCGATAGTTTAGTCTATCTACTCCAATTGAAAAAAAAAATAAAATAATAAAGGAAAAGAGTGAAAAGATTGGAAAAGAGAAAACCGGAAACCGCATCCTAAACAGGAAACAAGGGATGAGCCTCTTCACCTGTTCAATAGATGTGGGTGGAGTGTGAACCGGGCGATAGTTTAGTCTATCTACTCCAATTGAAAAAAAAAAATAAAATAATAAAGGAAAAGAGTGAAAAGATTGGAAAAGAGAAAACCGGAAACCGCATCCTAAACAGTAAACAAGGGATGAGCCTCTTCACCTGTTCAATAGATGTGGGTGGAGTGTGAACCGGGCGATAGTTTAGTCTATCTACTCCAATTGAAAAAAAAAAATAAAATAATAAAGGAAAAGAGTGAAAAGATTGGAAAAGAGAAAACCGGAAACCGCATCCTAAACAGGAAACAAGGGATGAGCCTCTTCACCTGTTCAATAGATGTGGGTGGAGTGTGAACCGGGCGATAGTTTAGTCTATCTACTCCAATTGAAAAAAAAAAATAAAATAATAAAGGAAAAGAGTGAAAAGATTGGAAAAGAGAAAACCGGAAACCGCATCCTAAACAGGAAACAAGGGATGAGCCTCTTCACCTGTTCAATAGATGTGGGTGGAGTGTGAACCGGGCGATAGTTTAGTCTATCTACTCCAATTGAAAAAAAAAAATAAAATAATAAAGGAAAAGAGTGAAAAGATTGGAAAAGAGAAAACCGGAAACCGCATCCTAAACAGGAAACAAGGGATGAGCCTCTTCACCTGTTCAATAGATGTGGGTGGAGTGTGAACCGGGCGATAGTTTAATCTATCTACTCCAATTAGTTTAATCTATCTACTCGGGAACCCCTTCCTAAACTAGAAACAAGGCGATCAACTCTACTCCTGTCCAAAAGAAGGGGGTGGAGTGTGAGACCTGGCGATAGAAGGTACTATCTACTCCAATTAAAAAAAATAAATATGTGACTGAAGTTAATGAAGTTTTAACTTAGTATAAGTCAAACCTAAATTTCATAATTAAGAACAATTTACACAAAAATTAGGCAGAAAAGATAAGAACCGAAAAAGAATAAAATAAAATAAAAAATACAAGTAAAAATAAGTAAATAAATAATTCAAAAAATAATAAAAAATAAGATCACACTGGCTAAACTCACCAAGTTGCAGGCTTGCTGACAGAAAAAAGTTAAGAAAATTTCAAAAATTATCTTCATTCTGTTTCTTCTATACAGTTCTGGAGAGTTCTGGAGAGATTAAGTTACCTTAAGCAAGCAGTAACAGACAGTAGTGTGATGGAGGGGGGGAATCACCTCCAAGCCATGTGTCCAGTTAGCAAGGGAATGACAGAGAACAATAAAAAAAAAAAACAAAAAAAAAAACATGGCCGGTCTTAGAATTCCTACATATAACCAAAACCCTAATATACCAAACCTAAATTTCATAATTAAGAACAATTTACACAAAAATTAGGCAGAAAAGATAAGAACCGAAAAAGAATAAAATAAAATAAAAAATACAAGTAAAAATAAGTAAATAAATAATTCAAAAAATAATAAAAAATAAGATCACACTGGCTAAACTCACCAAGTTGCAGGCTTGCTGACAGAAAAAAGTTAAGAAAATTTCAAAAATTATCTTCATTCTGTTTCTTCTATACAGTTCTGGAGAGTTCTGGGGA